>CAUYQG010103150.1:0-29251 GCA_963574415.1 Tarsius wallacei
CAGCAGGTAGGCTGTGATGCAGGGCAAAGAAACAGAGGCAGGCCTTGGAGGAGGATCTGGGGTTGGCGGGAGAAGGGCAGCCCCTGGGACGGGGCCACAGATGCACCAAACCCCAGGGTGGGCTCCCTACAACCCCACAGACCCCTGGCAGACGGTGCCGTGAGACCAGGGACCTGCAGCCTCTGCAGCAACAGCCAGGCTCGTGGTCACAGGAGCGTCCTGGCCTGTCCTTGAGCCCCTTCCCAGGGCCGCATCTGCCTGTCCATGAAGGACCGATGCTTCTCTCGATAGGGAGCTCTGGAGTGGGTGCACCTAGCACCAGGCTGCCTCTGAACCTCACTTTGTGAAAATCATACAGACTCAGAGCCGAGGAGAAAAGACTTGTACATTCACACAAGATAGAGACGTAGCATCCACAAAGACCCCATCACTGAACAACGCCGCAGGCCAGAACTGAGCCGTAAACTTAATGGTGCGTATTCACTGAGTCATGCAAGTCCACATACCATGTTTTCAGAAGTAACCCCGCAAATCCTGCAAGAGCAGGATTTGGCTGCTGGACGTTCCTTCAAACGCTTTTCTATTTGTGAAATCAAATTTCCATCCTCGCCGCAGCACTGATGCAGAGGCATTTTACAGGCTCATTATAGAAACATGTGGAGCAGGTGGGACCAGGTGAGAGGGGCCGGGCCCTGGTCTTGGGGGAGCTGAGCCTGCTGCCGGGTCACACAGAGGGGCCGACGAGGGTACTGCGGGGAGAGGCCACAGCTCAACGCCAGTCTGTACCACGCGCATGGTGGAGCATGCAGAACTAACTCCAGAAAGTTCCTTGGAGACCTTGACACCAACCTCATCGTTCTGTTGGGAACAGGAACATGCTCTGTATCCTCAGTGTCTCTCCATGGACGGGCGTCATGCATGGGCCTCCCGTGGAATCAAACATCTTGTAGCTCTGAAAAATAGAAAGACGAACACTTGACAAGTTCCTTTTTTTTTAAAGGCGTTTGTAGATGCTTCACAGGTGGCTTTATAGATGCCACCATTCCCATCCTAAGGCTTCTCAGAGACTTGGGACAACCTTACACCACATTCCCACTGATAAGCAGGAACTAAGTTACGGGTCTGCAAAGGCATAGACATGGTACAATGGGCACGGGAGGCTCAGCAGGGAGGGACAAAAAATTACCTATTGGGTATAACGTGCACAGGCAGGGGTGACAGATCCTATTTTTAAAAAAAGAGTCTTTTTTTAAGGCGTTCGTAGATGCTTACAGAGTGGGGCTACGTCTATAGAAGAATGAACGGATCAGACAAATGTTCCAGAAGCTTGCAAGTCCATCTTAGGAGGCCATTTGCGTAGGCTGGATCAACAAAAAGGTCAGGGTCCCTCCAAGGAGGGTGGACAGAAGCTATGGCAGTACCTTCCGAGGCATCCTCTCCCCGGAGGCTGGGCCTGACCGGAGGCCAGGTCTAGCTGTGCCCTGCTGGAGCCTGGCAAGTCAAAGAGCCAGAATTTGCTTTGATGTTTTTGCGGGGGGTAATTTAATTTTACTTTATTTCAGTAACTGTGGTGTATAAGTGGCTTTTGGTTACATGGATGCATCATATAGCCTGGGCTTTAATGTCCGTCACCCCCATCTGCACACGTTATGACCGAGAGGTGATTTTTCGCCCCTCCCTGCTGAGTCTCCAATACCCATTATACCATGTCCATGCCTTCGCAGACCCACAGCTTAGCACCTGCTTATGAGTGGACGCCTGTGGTATATGGTTGTCCCAAGCCTCTGAGAAGCCTTAGGTTGGGAATGGTGGCACCTGTAAACCGCCTGTGTGTTGACCACCCCATACAAACACCTTTTCTTTCCTGAGACTTACACACAGTTGAGAAAAGACAGCCTGGATCTTAAAAGAGAAGCCTAGCCAGGCATGGTGGGTGGTTCACGCTTGTAATCTCAGTACTTTGGTAGGCCAAGGTGAGAGCATTACCTGAGCCCAGAAGTTCGAAACCAACCTGGGCAAGATAGCAAGACCTACTTTGTCTTTACAAAAAAAAATAGCTAGGTGTGGTGGCACGCATCTGTAGTCCCAGCTACTACTTGAGAGGCGGAGGCAGAAGGATCACAGAGCTGGAGGCTGTGGTGTGCCATGATCATACCACTGCATTCCAGCCTGGGTGACAGAGTGAGACTCCAACCCAAAAAATAAAAAATAAAAAGAGAGAGGCCTGGTAACCAAAACCACTAGGTTACAAGTCTGTCACGGGCAAGGGTTAGTGTCTACTAACCAATGCGGGTGTGTTGCAGGCATGAGAGAATGAAGGAAGGAGCAGGTGGACTGGCTGGGGGCCTTCTGCAGAAGAAGGGTCAGTTTGTCTGAAATAAAGCATGGACACCCGGAAATGCAAGAGGCAGGGTGGGGGCAGGGGAAGGGAAGCCAGCTATGGAGTCCCCCTCACACTCGGAGGCTGCCCGTGGTTGCCCACATGGGTTCCAGCTCGTAGGAGCGCTTCTGCCTCAGTTGCAGTTAAAGAAAGGCAGTGTTGGAGGGAGAGACGGGACTTAGCAAAAATGACTAGTGCTGAGTGCATAGAGGCATTCAATAAACGAAATCTGACTCAAAGGGTGAATTTGAGCCAGAGGGAAAAAAGTGAGCCAAGTGTTGACAGAAGCAAAAGCACCCTCCAAGGGTCACAGCATGAGGCCTCTCTAGCGTGTCCCCAGACCTCTGGGGCCACTTGGCTATGTGCTGGCCTCTCCCGCCTCCCAGTCCCTTCTCTGCAGGTACAAGAGGTCCACCCACACTGGGCCACCCGATCGCTCTGGCGAGGCCCCTCAGAGTAACTTGGGGTCCCATGGCTCTTCCCACAGGCATTTGTGAACTGCCTACTCGGTGCCAGAGGAACCCTGGCACAGCCACAAAGCAAGCCTCGGTGCATTCGTTCAGAGCTCGCCATGTCACAGAGTTCACTCGAGGGGGGGGGGTTTATGTCAGATGTCGACTGTCACTCCTGCCCCCATAGGAGGATGACACTGACCTCAGAAGGCCGCTTCATCCACAGACAACGGAAGACGCATGCTGGCAGGGGCCGTGACATTTCAGAACCTGGCTTCTCCAAGGGTGGTCCACGAGCCACAGCCTTGGCAGCACCTGGAAACTTGTTAGAAAAGCAGAAATTCAAGCCTGCCCCAGGCCGACAAAATAAAAACTGCGCTTTAACAAGCTCCCCAGGTGATCCTTACACACACAAAACTCGAGAAACAGTGGTCTCCAATGGTGTTCTCAGACTCTGAGTGCATCGTAGTCCCTGGGAGGATGGTAAACCAGGTTGCCCATCGAACACTCCCCCCTCCCCCCTCTCCACGATTCTGGGGTGAGGCTGAGCTTTCAGGAACCACCCCTTGGGAATGACTGACACAGGCATCTAGCCCAGCCCCCAAGGCACCGTGGTGCCCGACTTGATTCTGCAACTGAAGATGTGAAGTTGACTGAGAGCACCCATGATCACATTTGAGCTACAGCAGCGTCACCAGCGGGGTTTTTAACCCAGGCGGCTGGCTCCATCCCAGATTCCGTGGGTGCCGTATTGAAGAATAAGAACAGATCCATTTTGCCTTACCAGTGACATTTAAGACTATTAAAGGCAAAAGGAAAATTTCCTTAGAAAAAAGAACTGATCGAATTGCTTATGTTGTCTTAAAAATTAGAAGGCAAAAAGACAGTTTAGTCACAATTTCGAAGTTTCAGAACGAACTGTCACTTAGTGCGCAGGTGTTTACTTAACAATTCTAGAGTGCTTTTAGTAATAAAAAAAGGAAACGTTTTCTCTTTCTACTTTAACTCTGCACCCTTGAGAGGATGCCAGGCTGTTATTCCTCATCCTCCTGTCATTCCTTGCACTTCTGCATGGCGGCAATACCTGTTGGCTGTAAACAGAGCCAAGTTCTGGACTGTCCTTCTAGGCCTGGACCTCTGACTTTACTGGCCACCCCTGTGCGTTCTCTCTGCCCTTTGACCCCGCCCCCAACCAAGTGCAGGCAGATTCTGGACCCACCAGGCCCGTCCACTCCAGGCTTTGGATCTAGACCCAGGGAGAAAAGTGGTGTGGTGATTTTTTAAAAAATAACATCTTAAAGGTGCTTTCAAAAGAACAGGAAGAGGAGGCGGAGACTTTCAAAATTTTTTAAATGGTGAAAGGAAAGGAAAGGCTGGCTCCTGCTCCGAAATAGCATCCTGCAGCTTGGAGAACAGCCGAGGACAGGGTAGGTCACGGGAGAAGGTGATCAGAAGAGCGCAGAAGGGAGACTGGAACGCCCGCCCTCCCACGGGCCGGAGCAAGTGGTTGGCGTGGCCATGGATGGGTACCAGAGCAGGGCAGGGTGGTCCTGGCTTTAGAAGCGTCGCTCTGGTGTGCTGACAAGACACACCTGTGTAGATCATGCCTTCTAGATGGCCGTTTCACATTGCTTTAGCCACAGTGCCTCAGCTGTTCTTAATGTTAAAGGTACTTTGGCGACAGGTGGTGTGGAGAGCTCCTGAGACTATCGTGACAGCCAAAAATTATTCCAGGGTTTCTCAAGGACCCACCTGGTATGGGCACTGATAGTCATGGGCCGGACCACCTTCCCCCCTCCCCCCATCTCTACATGGCGGCTTCCACCCCTCGCTTTCTTCCTGTTGCTTTTGTGACACAGGCCTCTTGCAAAGTTCACGCGATGGTAGGACTCTGGACTCTGACGGGCGTCCCTTCCCTGTCCCACTCAGCAGCAACCGTGACAAGGACACATTCGCTGTCCCTGTCTCTCCTCTTCCTGCCTTCCCTTGACAGCTCTGCTGGGACAGAATTTTTTCAATCTTCTCCTCCACCTGGGAAAAGTCTTGTGAAGTCACGGTTCTGACATTGACTCTCCTGCCCCAGGGAGCAGCCCTTGGCAAATCGATCTCCTCAGGATCTGCACGTTCCCAGGAACAAGTCCCAGGGTGCAGGTGACTAAGCAAAGCTGAAAGCCATGTGGTCATCACGTGTAATCCATGTGATTGTAAACATGGGATAGGAATTTGATTAACTGACTTGCATGCCTATAAAACTGCTTGCTGTACTGCTCCAAGGCGCGGGTTCGTTCTTCACTGACCAGCCACTATCGATGTATGGGTCCTCATAAACTGATGTCGTTCCCTGCTGGACCGCTAGGTGACTTCTTTGGAATAGATTTTTAAAAAGGCTTTATTCTATACCTATTCTTTGGAAGGTGATCAAGGGAGCCAGACAGGAATGCCCCGTCCTCCCACAGGCGAGAACAAGAGGCTGGCGTGGCCATGGATGGGTGCCAGGGTAGGGCGGGGCGGTCCTGGCTTCAGAAATTCCACTCTGGTGTGCTGACAAGATGCTCAGATCGGGGATTGTCACGTTACAAATTTGTTAGCAGGAAAACACACAACACACCTCCGCCAGGGCTCAACTCATCATTGACTCCTTGCTCCGTCTGCCCGGGAAGTCTTGGTGACCAAGTGTCCTTGGTGACAGCCACTGAGGAGCAGAGGTGGCATTCAGACTGTTCTCCCAGATTCGCGGCTGTTCTTATCATCAGCCTGTCTGAGATAAAGCTGCGAACCCTTAAATACGTATAGATTCCAGTCAGAGCAAATGAATTAAAATATCACTTTCAGTGGAGTCCACAGATGCTTCAGATTTTGATTCTGAAAACTATAAAGCAGAGATGCTTGCTCGTTGAAAAAACCATTTGCTCAAGATTAGACCATGATAATCCAGAGCCCTAGAAACATCCGTGCGATTTTACGTGAAAACCCAATGCTGGCTTTTGATCCTTCTTCACGTTTCGACTTCTCCGAAAGCACCCTGTGGCTGGCCTCACCCTGAGCTCCATCTAGCTCCCAGATAAGCTTCCTGGGACCCCTTGACCAGCAGGACCAGCACTTGGGAGCGCTTCCACGCCTAATCTTGCCCCAGCCCACCGACTCCACTCACCCACGACTCACATCCAACGGAAGCAGGTCCCTGGCATCTGTGGCTGTTAGACGAAGCTGCTCTTAACACCGACGTGTCCGGTGACAGACAACACTTCAGATTGCAAGGGCCCCAGGCTGAGCCAGCCCCTCCTGGACGGGCCCACCCAACACTGCGCACAGTTCCGAAGCTGCCTCACGATGGCGTGCCTTAGCCCCACGCCTTGGCAGTTAGCATCAAGCAGCCCCACAAGGCACGACCCGGCAATGGGCGTAGACCTCCTGGAGTCAGAGTGCCTCGGTGAGATGCTGGTCTTGCCAGACTTCTCCCTTCTCCGTGGAGGCCACTTGGGTATCCCGGAGACTGGCGGGCGCAAGAGAGCACACGCAGCTGTGGGGTCCCCTCTGCTTAGACCAGGGTTTCTCTCTAGCTATAAGAAACATGTGAGCAACCTGCTTCCACTTCCAGAAGCCTCCAAAAACATTCCCTAATCCCAGCATCTCACGTTGACCGCATTGCCTGGGGGTGGGGGGGAAGGATAGAGTCCTCAGGACTAGGGGCCTCCAAGCACTGCCACCAAGTACACAGAGCGTCCCTCCCGCCCTGTTTTGATTTGAAAGAACATGTTGGGTCTAGAGGATCTGACAACTGAAAAGATAAAATAGAGCTGAATGGGGCGACTCACACCTGTAATACCAACATTTGGGGAGGCCGAGGCAGGGGGATTGCTTGAACCCAGAAGTTCAAGACCAATATGTGCAGGCCTCACCTCTACAAGAAACTTAAAAACCAGTTGGGCATGGTGACATGTGCCTGTAGTTCCAGCTACTCGAGAGGCTGAGGCGGGAGGATCACCTGAACCCAGGAGGTCAAGGCTGCAGTGATGGCACTACTGCATTCCAGCATGGGCGACAGAGTGAGACCCTGTCTCAAAAAAAAAAACCACAAATAAATAAGATAAAATTAAATTTATAGTACATTATGCATGTATGGCATATGAGATCCACGAAAACTGCAGAGGGGGTGAGGGTTTCGCGGAGGGGGGGTGAGTCTGTGTGTCTGGACCCAGCCCATGCTCCACATCCAGGGTTCCATGCACCAAGTGTGTGTTGGGTCCCAAGTCCCTTGTCCTTGCAGCCTGCCCTCCTGAGTGGAGGGGAGAAACCAGAGAGGGAAGGACTCAGAATGGCCTCATCACAGGGTCTTCCACTGTGTCAGAGCTCTGCCCTCTACCTCCAGGACCCCAGACGCGATGCTCTGTATGAGTCGGGCCCACTGGGCTGCTTGCTGGTCAGCAGTGCCGCGCTCCAGGCCTGCATCGCATGTTCTGGAAAAGCCACAGGTGAGTTGCAGGCAACTCACGGGTCTCCAGTTTCTCGGCAGCAGGACAGCCCAACTCCGCAACTCATGGACCCTGCAGGGACTGCACCGAGCATTCCCCCACCTGTTCCACCACAAGGCCCAGCGGCCCAACAAAGTCCCGCCATCAGTCTTCTTGCCCCGCCCAACCCAGATGTTCCAAGTCCCCTCATCACAAAGCACATGGGCTTCCTGCCTCCCGTGTTGGAACCCACTGTTTTAAGGTGCTCTGCATCCCGCACCGCACGGAGGGAGACCTCCTCCTGCCCTGGCCCAGCTCCCTGTGAAGATCCTGCTCCTGCCTGTTCCGCTGGCCCCGGACTGCCTGGCCCGCGTCAGGGCGAGTCCTGTAGAGGGGAGGCCAGCCTGGCCCCAGGGAGGCTAATGAGGAAGGAGAGGGGTGGGAGAGCACCTCTGCCCCAGTCCCCCAGCCCCAGGCCTGCTGCTACCTGATGCCCCGAGGGGCTGCACCCCTGACTCCCTGATCATCCTGTCTTTAGCCACCCACACCTGACCTGAAGGAGGGCAGACCCCAGGAAGGCAAAGGGTCTGCATAGCCTGCAAGTTAGTCAGGCTTCCTGGGATGCAAAACTCACTCGGGCTCAGCTAAGCCGTGAGGGGGATTTCTAGTGAGGACACAATGTGAGGCCTGAACCCAAGGGCAAGAACTAGCCCGGGGCTACAGGACGAAGCACCTTGTCGGGCTGCCCCACCCGCTGTCCCCCCTTCCTCTAAGCCAGCTCCTGTCTCCCTGCAGGCCTGTGCCAGAAACAGGTGCCCATGTCCCTGACCTGCTCACAGAGGACCTGCACCCCAGCCCCCACCTCCCTGGGCCCCCCTTCTCCTCAGTCGCCTGCCACCAGGCCCCTGACACATCAGACCCCCAACTTCCCAGTCCCTGACTCCCCAGGCCCCAACTCCCCGGGCCCCCAACTCCCTGGACCCCGACTCCCCTGACCCCCAACTCCCTGGACCCCGACTCCCCACATCCCCAACTTCCCAGACCCTGACTCCCCAGATCCCAACCCTCCAGACCCCTGACTTCCCAGACCCCTGATTCCCAGGACGCCCTGCCTCCCTGGATCCCCAATTCCCCAGACCCTGACACACCAGACCTCAACTCCCAGGGCCCCGACTCTCTGAACCTTGACTCCTCAGACCTGTGACTCTCTGGACCCTGACTCTCCAGCCCCCAATTCCAGGCCCCCAACTCCTGGGCCCCTGAATCCCCGGAGTCACAGAGGCAGGCACCTGTTCCTCACACTACAAGCAGGCCGCCGGATCGGAAGGCAACCAAGGGGTTCACTGTGAACCTAAGGGAAGACAAAACCCAGGAAGAGGGTCCCACATTGACTGCCTCACGTAAATGGTAGCACTGGGGAGAGTGTCATCCAGACACAGAAAGGGGAGAAGGAGACGACGAGAACCTGTAGACACAACTGGTCACATCCAGAGCTCCACGAGCCAGCGGGCACAGGAGACAGGCTGGCATCAGGTTGGGGGTCAGGGGAGTCGGGGTCCAGGGAGCTGGGAGGCCGTGTGGCCCAGGCTGCACCTTCCTGCACCTGCCACAGTTGCCAACATCTGGTTTTACCGTCCCTGGAAGTGTCTTCACCCATCAAAAATCACAGGACGGTCCACAGGGACCCACACGCTCCCCACCCTGCACTGGGCCAGGATGGACCTGGAGCCACGATGGCCCAAGAACCAGAATCCTCCAGGGCATTTCCACAGCATCATGAGAGAAGATGCCAGAGCCACAGCCGGCAGAGATCGTGAAGAGAAAGGCAGGGGTGTGCATGTGTGAGCGTGTATATGTGTGCGGGGTGGGTTTACGCATTTGTGTGCCTGTGTGTTCTGCAGGTATGTATGCAGCTGTGTATAGATGTGTGCATGTGTGTGTGCATGCATGTACATGGGTGTGCATGCAGCAGAGAGAATGTCCCTCCCTGCACATACATACATTTGCATGTTCCAGCATGGTCCTCACCAAAGCCCTCGGGCACCTGCAGGGACCCTGCACTCACCAAGACACCAGCCACCGCACGGCTGGGAGACGGCCCCCTGGTAGTCTTCTGCTACAGACAGGCTAGGTCTGATGGCAACGCCACAAGTGCCCTGAGGGGCAGCGACCAGGTCCCAGTCGGGAAACGCGTCACACTCACTGCTCAGGACCCCCAGGCTTCTCTCCGGAATGCTAACTGTGCCGCAACCATATGAAAATCGAATCCACTGAGTCGATGCGTCTGTTTTGAATTTTTATGTAATTGGAAAAATGAAATAACGCCTTTAAAATTTGATTCTAATTTGCCCTAGCCTTTTATAGATTTTGTCGCTAATCAACCAAGATAGCATATGTTTCATTCTCCCCTTAAAGCTAGGCAATATATATGCCCTTTACTCATGAACGACGGTGATTGGCAGACATTAGCACGTTCCGGGATGGCTGTGGCCCAAAGGTAGGATACTGATTCACGGTTTTAGCAAATAGGAAGGACAAGAAATAGAAGCTACGTCACCAGCCATCTAAAACATCCTAAAAAGTGCTCTGGAGATTTATGTAGTGATTAAAAAATAATGGCCCTCTTTTTTTTTTTGCTTCCATTTGTCTAGAACATGAGGGAATTTGGGGGGAGGGGGGCTATTTTGAGAACTGTAAAAGCCAAAAATTAAAAAGCAGGAGAATGCTTTTCTTAAGGCAAAGTCACTCAACATGACAGCCGTGACTGCGAATTCGTGTACATGAACAAAAGAGTGAACGTAAGAAAGAAAAGAATGACTCCTTTACCCTTGTCGAAACAAGAAAGGAAGAAAACATGACTTAAAGGACACCCCTTCCTTGGCCAGATCCTCTGGCCACTTTTGAGCCACAAAGCTGGCTCACCAACAGTATCTATGCACAAAGGCAGAAGCAAATGAAATAAATGATGCAGGTTCCAAATTCATCGGAGCAGAACTTTCGGCTTTGCTCTGCACCCCGGGGCAGAGGCTGGCATTCCCGCAATTTAACGCCCTTCATCCGTGGCAGAGTCGCTCTAGGTGGGCCACACCACTTTTCCCGATCCAACTCGTTCCCCCACTCATGTGCTCCCAGCTCGCAGGACTCTCTTCA
This sequence comes from Tarsius wallacei, assembly GCA_963574415.1. Taxonomy (NCBI): domain Eukaryota; kingdom Metazoa; phylum Chordata; class Mammalia; order Primates; family Tarsiidae; genus Tarsius; species Tarsius wallacei. The sequence continues at coordinate 10,434 of CAUYQG010103150.1, forward strand.
GCTTTGGAAACACCAGACGTCTCAGTAAGAGAACCGTCGGCCTGCAAGCCCAAGCCCGCGGTCTCGCAAGCCCAGCGGAACACTGCAACAGCCTTCCTCTTACCTCTTTCGGACAACACGTTTTCCATTTGCAACAAATAATTTACGGTGAGAACTTAATGCCTGCTGGACCATGCTCATTGGAAACACATGTTGGTCCTGTCAGGGCTTCAGAAACAATCAGAAGTCATTTTATTCCCCATTCCAAAGACCAAAACAGTAGCTTACGTTTTAAATACACGACCAACTGTTTCAAGACATCTGGAGAGCCGAACCTTTCTGCATTTATAGACAGATTCTTTCTTTAAAGGCGAGTAGGAAAATCTTATGAGGTCTCTCTCCTGCAAATCCAACACACTCTCCTCCGCTGGGTGAATTCTCTTCTTACTCACTGTTTCCATATTATCCAGACTGGGAGATACACCAAGAGTCTCATGTTATTGCAAATACGAACGATTCTGCCTTGGATTGCCTGCAAAATACCGACATCCTAAAGTCCTATCGAGGCACACATGTAAACAGGAACACATAGACTCAGAGGGCAAAGGGTACTGGGAAAGTGGGTGGTAGCCTCACAGCACTGTGCCCATAAACAAACAATGACATGCCAGAAACATGGGCTCTGCTGGAGAAAGTGCCTCCCATAGAGGTGACAATTCTGCAAGGACATATGTTTTAAAATGTCCTTGAGGGCACGGTGGCACACACCTGTAGTCCCAGCTTTACTCAGGAGGCTGAGGCTGAAGGATCCTTTGAGCTCAGGAGTTGGAGGCTGCAGTGAGCCATGATCGCGCCATTACACTCCAGCCTGGACGGCAGAGTGAGACCCTCTCTCAAAAAAAAAGAGTTTAAAATGTCTTTGAGTTCCATACATTATAAGGGGTGTGTGTGTGTGTGTGTGTGTGTGTGTGTGTGTGTGTGTGTGTGCCCGCGCGCGCGTGAATCTTAAAGGAAATCCACTCATCCATTTGCAACTGTCCTCCCAAGTCTCAAGTCTGTACAATGGAGTCTTTCTTCAGACAACAAAAAAAAAGTGTGCTGACTCCAAGCTAACTCTCAGTGACATTATCCTTCCATTTCACATTAAGCCTTCTCCAACTTAAGTGCACAAAGCAATCTATCACCGGGGCAAGGCAGTAACATGATGAGTAGGGCAATCGCAAGCTAGGTTCAGGGATGGGGAAAATTCTCCAGATCCTGCTTTTGGAATGTTGGTTTTCACCTGCACTCTGTACTGCCTTGATGCAGGAGGCCAGCACCGTGGACAGACTTCCTGATTGCCACTGATCCCTCCCAACATTTTCAATCTTGAAGTGCAGTTGAGGGATGTTTCTTTCTCACCTAGTGTGTTCGGATTCTTGGGTTCTCCTGTTTCACAGACTAAACCACCTCCCCATTGCCACAGGAAGGTTCTCAGTTCCCATGCACATAAAGTGTGTTTGTTTTCAAAATACTCCTGTCAAGCTAGCACAAAACTCACTCTCAAGCCTTCCAGAGATGGTGCTTTGATAACCTCATAGGAAAACATACCCAAGAGGACAAAAGGGCAAGGAAGAGCACTGCCCATGCATCCTCCAGGTAGCGCCGTCCTTGGATCAAGACTGAACACGCCGTCTTGCAAAACTACACACTGGTTGCGAGTTGGCCTTTTGAGCTGTGACCTGTCCAGTGTTGTGTTCAGCTCCCACAGGGCAACAGGCCTGCTCTGGCAACTTTATCTTCAGCCTGTTCTCACTCTGTTCATCATTTTTATTATATCAGAGATGCCAAAAAAAGTTTAACAGAAGTTATCTATGTATGACTTTTCGAAGTTGAGTTGTTGGGGTAGTCATGGGTAGTGGGGCGTTCGCTCAAAAGATGGTAATCATCAAATGAATGCTAGCATCACCATGCGACAGGCAGGACTGCCAAAGAAAACGGCAGAAGCACAGTTGTCATCTGAGTCACGTGAGACCATTTTGAAGTGGTATTTGAAATTCAAGAATATGGTGGAAGGACAACGACAATGGAGGTGTGAGTGTGCCACAGAACCCCCAACACGCCTGATAATTGCACACATTCATGATGAGTTTAAGAGGCCTGGTCCTGGGTGTGATGTGCCCAAGGGAAGACCCAGGAGGCCTTGCCCAGCAGCAAGTCCTGCAGTCATTCGCCATCATCAGAAGTGTCTGGATGCCGATGGGAACCACTCTGGGCCCCTCCTGTAGCTGCAGAAGTCAAACGTGACTTGTATTCATCTTTTGTTATCAGTATCTATGGACTATAACCATTTTAATACTGTTTTTTCCTTTCTTAAAATGTGTCTACATTTCTGGGAGCACCCTCTGTATTCCAAAACCAATTGGAAAAGTTGAGACGTGTGCCCAGTCCCAGAATACTACCTGGCCTTGAAACAAACACGATGAGCGAGCACATCCCAATTCCTAGTCCCTCCGTCCTTCGTCTCTCCCTCCAGTGACCGCCACCCTCTGAAATGCTTGCTTTTATCCGTGTGTTTTCTGTCTCCCACACTGTAAGGTGAATTTCATGACGGTAAGCACTTTGCTTGGCTGGTAGAACAATCCCTGAACACACCAGGTGCAAACCAATCTGTGGAGTGACTTCACCCGGGAGTGGCATCATCGCAGAGAGCTGAGATCGAGCAAAACTGCCCCAAGGAGACAGCGGCTCTGACAAGTCCACGATCCTTGCTCATGCCAGTGTCCTCCCGCAGCCAGTTCACCCTGCGGACCACCCGGTCTGTGACCAACAACGGCGATGGTCACAGGAGCTGAGGACCCGACACAACCGCAGGCCACCATCTATGAGTGGGCTCTTCCCCAAAGCCTCACCCCAGCTACCGGGTCCACTGAAAACAGCAGCTGGAGATGCCAGAGCTGCCGCCCTCACCCCCATCACCCTTTCAGGGTTCCCTTCTCTGATTCCTACATTACAGGTGAGGGAACCAGAGCGGCCCTCGGTGAATCCCCGACCGAGGTCACAGGACCAGGAGTCAAAGCCAGGGCTTGTTCCTGCCAGGGACCCGTCCTCCGGGGAGGCTTGCTAACTCCCAGGCCACCAGCCTCACAAAGCCTCCTCTATTCCCTTCTCAGCAACTTCATTTTTTCGGTGGGCTGGTTGTTTGCTTGTTTTTGACAGGGTCTCACTCTCTCGCCCAGGCTGAAGAACAGTGGCACCACCATGGCTCACCACGGTCTCAACCATCTTAATTTAGGCAATCTTTCTGCCTCAGCCTCCCAAGTAGCTGGGACTACAGGCACACACCCCCACACCCAGCTAATTTCTTTTCTTTTATGTTATTTTATTTTCTAAAGACTAGGTCTCCCTATGTTGCCCAGGCTGGTCTCCAACTCCTGGGCTCTGTCAATACACCCACCTCGGCCTCCCAGAGTGCTGGAATTACTGGCATGAGCCACCGCACCCAGCTCCTTCTCAGTGACTTGTTTGAAGAGTGATTAAAGGGCAGCCACTGAGATGAAGACGGACAGAGGCATCACCTCGTATAACGTGGGAGGAAGGGTGTGCACTCTTAGAAAGGTTCATAGCATCAACAGCTTGGGATTTTGGAAGGGCCCTGCTCACTGAGGTGGCCAATCACGTGTCGCCATGCGTTTTCAGGGCCACCTGCTCCGCGTGAAACCACGGAGAGGTAGCACATCAGTGGCCTAACCCTTCCCTCCCGTCTGTCCTGCCAGGGCTCCGTCATGAACCAACAAAGTATGGTTTGGAGGTGACTCATCCCGGCAGAGCCCAGAACATCCTCCTGGTGGGAAAACAAAAACAAGGAATGATGGTTTCGAATCCCCAGTGTGGAATCCATTCACAGACCCACTCCCCTGGCTCGGACTTCCTTCCCAAGACCTGATATAAACTGTATTCCGTGATTATAAACAGTCATAAACACAGACTGACCGAGGATGCATTCTGGGATCCCCAGAAAGTATTGGTCAATAACATCAACAAGGACGGAGCACTCAGGCCGGGAGGCATGGTTTGAAGGCAAGTTTACCGTGAAGGCCCGATACAGAGGCCACAGCTGCTTCTCCGTCCTGGCCCTCACATCTGCCTCCACAGCTGTCCTGGCCGAGGCCCGAGGACCAAAGTCTGTTTATTGGTTGTCAGAGCCCCAGTGCTCGCTCCCTGAGAGGTGTTCATCCCCCAGTGTTGAAAGGATGCTTTAGAGACAGCCTGATGTCCTCGCGTCCAGCATGGCTGGGGAAACATACACCTTGGTTTGTCCCGCTCTCATCAAAAGTGCACGCTTTTTTATCTGCTCTCTGGCCTCTGCAGAAGACAACTAGCAGCTCTGTCTGCAGAGTGGGTGAGGTGAATCGTAGGACTCTAATTCTTCTTCATTCTCACCCTGCTTCCTCTTTACCCGATCCCAGAAAATCACAGCCTATTCCATAAGCCTGTGCCATGCTGCCTCTGAGCCAAATGCAGCAAAATAAATAAGTAAACACACACGCCATGCAGAGACGGACACAGTCTCAGAAACGGACTATCCACCAAGCATCAGGAGGATGTCACACAGCCCCTGTGAAGTCCTGTCTCCTGCAGGACCTAGTCAGGCTGTAGGAAACGGGTCTCGGGAGACGTCCGTGGAACAGGATCGGTTTTCTTAACAAGCTTTCAGTGGATTATCTGGCTGGGTTGTGTTGTTGATTCGTTACATCTGTCCTCTGTTTGCCAGGATGGCAGAAGAAGCAGGTTTTCCTTTTGAACAACACAACACGCGGGACATTGTGGCCCCATCCACGGTGTGAACATTTCGCAGATTTCACTTCATAGGATGGCAGCGATTATTCCTCCGGAATATTAAAATCTGAAAACGACCGCCATTGTTCAGAATGTTTCAGGGTATTTCATTGGCTCTACTGATCGTTCTCAGCTCACAAATCTTGAGCGAACCTCTTCACTTTTTTCCTTGCCCAGAAACACGTCTGCTCTTTTTATTCCTGATTTACAAGGCAGATTTGGCACGCGGTTCACTTACATATGCGGCTCTGGGCTTATTGAAGGCAGGTGCACCCTTTAATATATGTGGGCATGGGGACCCTCCTCCATCCCATAAAAGAATACTGGGCATGTTCTCAGGTGGAATAGCTGCTCTCTTATTCATAAAACTGAAAATCTGAAGCATTTGTATTGCTTTTACATATTACCAGGAACAAATGAGAATAGGCAGGAATAATGTTCCAGTCCGGCCGTGGCACTCTATGAAGCCGGCCTGAGCCAAACGCTGGCCTCTGCGCACCACCTGAAATCCCAGACCCGGTGCGCTGTTCCACATCATGCTTTTGTATTCATGTTGCATAAGCACAGTCACCCTGCCCCACGGGGACAGGTGAACGCAACTCTGTATCTCCATCAAAGCAAGCTGTGTGCGTGAAGTGATTCGGTTGTCTGGGAGATAAATCGGCTGGAATAGACACACCGTTGTTTGTGTTCGCCTGAGCTGCTAACGAACGGCTCATGTGAGAAGCCCTCGCCAGTGACCTCAGCAGCGCCTGCGTCATCCTGGCGACTGACCCTAGATGGCGTCCGATATGGCTCACAGGTGTAAGATGATCACAGCTGCAGGTGACGGCGTCTGACAGTCACAGGTCAACGTGGTAAACACCTAAGTAGGTCTGCTCTGTGCCCAACAGGTAGAGAGAGAGGCCAGGCCCAGCTGAGTGCCCTTCCAGCTGTGCTGGTTGATCGTCTGTGTATCCTCTAACACACAGCCATGCGTGGGGGAAGGAGGTCTGTTCATCTGCTAAATGCCCAGTTAGGCAGCAGTGACATCCCCACGTATGTACACAGGGTGGCTAGCCCACATCACACACATAGTAGGTACTCAAAAAACTTGTCCCGAGTGAACGAATGAACTGAAGAAACAGCCCATGATTGAATGAATGAATGTTAAATAGAGAACAAAATGGTAGATCCCAAGAAGAGTTTGAGAAACTCAAGCAAAGTCTTCATCTTACGAATGAACAGGCCAGCATCAACGGATGTCAAGTGATGCCCCCAAAGGTACACAGAACATGGTGTGCAATAGAGTCCAGATGACTTTTCTCACATCTTTGTGTTCCACATGGCTTGAAGTCACTAAATGTGTGACACGGCAGAGTTTGTTGGTTGGTGTGTCTTCAGGACTCCCACCTGCATCATATCTGGACTGAATCATGCCCAGTGAGGGTCAGGGCAGGAGCTTGGGAGTCACGTGAGCAAAGCTACCCTGTGGCCGAGGGAAAGGAGGCATGTGTGAGAGGAGGCAGGGATGAGGGGCCTGTGGCCCTCAGAAAGCATCCCATTGGCGAGGATCAGGGTCCTTGTCCGGTGTAACAAGTCCCATTTCCAAGACCTAGTGGTCCCAACCTTCGATGTCTATGCCCCAAGAAGAATCGGAGTGGTTGTCCCAAATCCAGCATGGAATGGATTGGAATGGAGCCCACTGCCAATACCCTGATGGGGACACCACCACCCTCCAATCCCCAAGATGACCTCCAATTCACCTGCCTTTGCTCCTACCGCGTTTTCCCCCACCAGCCCTACCGGAGACACTCACTGCCTTTTGTGGAAGGATGCTAAATGCTGATGAAGAAACTTACTTGGAAAGGGGTCCACCATTAAACCCTTAGTATGCCAGTACTCACACCCAAGTCTGTCCACGTAGGAAACTGAGTTCGGTGTTTAAGATCCAGGTGAAGGCAACATGGTGCCAAGCCAGCTGGACCATGGACTGGGAGATGTTTCCCAAATCCCTTTTAAAAATGCACCAGCAAGCATGATAATCCAGACGCCGCACGTGTGCGCGTGTGTCCCTACTCCTCCCACCCCTTCCCTGCCAGCCCTGCGTCTCGGCGTCTGGGGCTCTGGGCGCTGCCCTTCCCCTCTGTTCCTTCCCTTTTCTGTCCCCCCACATTCCATCTCTCCAATAGGAAAAAAATCCATGTATTTAGATAAGTTGTTCCCATCCTTCTGCCGAACTCTAGAAATCTTGCCCATTTACAACAACATGGCACCGTGGATTTGGCAAGAGTGGCCCACAAGCTCATCTCAAAGCAGAATGAACACGTCAGAGGACACACGGAGAGCGCTCCACCAGCAGGCTCCACTGCGCATGCGTGGCACCGGGACTTACCTGGTTTGCAGCCCAGGTATCACGCAGCTCTCTCCGCCCAGAGGCCAACATGGGTGCCCTTTCTTGGTGCTCTCAAGACAGTGATGCGCTCCCCCTCTCTGGGCCAATGCACTGAAGTGAGTGGCTTGACATCAGCCAGGGAATGGGGGTCCTCTCAGGAGCCACAATCCAGCCTTTCATGCAGGACCCCTTATCTGCAGGATCTGAACTCAGCTTTGCTCATCAGTAGGTGGTGAGTGTGGTGTCGGCGTCAGCATCCTTTGGTGAAGACCTATCACTTACATCACTTCATTTCAGGGGAGAAAGACTGGGTATTGCATTCCCTTGTGCAGGGCGAGCATCTCCCTGGAGCAGCCCATCACGGAGTGGCTGCTCAGACCTGCCTTTGTATCCTCCACACAAGGTTTTCGGTGGAAAAGAAACAGACTGACTGAAATCCACCCAGCACTAGAATAGCCTGAAACACCCCTGACAAGTCCCTGCATCTGTGTCTGTCTCTCTCTCTCTCTCTCTCTCTCTCTCTCTCTCTCTCTCCCCCCACGCACGCAGCACAGCACTGGTCGCATTTCAGGCCGTGGAACCTAAAGTGGACAGAGTTTCTTTAGTTCAGTTAAAGAAACACCAACACTCCCATGGGAGTAAAGTTATCGGAAGCATGAGAGTTCCACAATTTGCGTGTGTGTCCAAGGCTACCTGTGTGTCCATAACAAGGTCTTTTCAGATGAGGATTTTCCCCCACTCGGGGGGTTGATGTGACTCAGGTGTCAGGACATGTCATCCTCTGCACATCCCAGCAACTAAGTGTCTCCAGAGCTGGTGAGCACAGTTACAGTGCCATGTGGTCCACGGAGACACAGTCAGGGGCCCAGGATAGGGACACCAGCTCAGGAAAATACACAGAGCATAGGGTCACTCAGCACAGTCAAGACACAAGATTCTCAGTCAGGACACATGAAGATGCTGGCCTTCGTCTCATGGGCAGAGCTCAACCAAGACACCCCGGGGGCAGGAAAGAGAAGAAACACACAAGAGGGTGGCAGTGGGTAAGCCCAGGACCACGGGTGCTTGGAGCTCAGAGTCTCCCTGGGTGTGTGTTCGCTTCTCTCCTGGTGCTGGTGTGACGCTCAATGTACCCCCAGGGAAAAGGCACAGTGTATGACAGAGCAGCAATATTTGTTTCATGTAAAACAAAGAAGGGAACGGAGGCTGTTATACCAAAAAAGGGCACTTGTACTTTGATGAGTATCGCAATTGCCAAGATGCGGGATCAACCCAGGTGCCCATCAACCCGTCAACTGGATAATAAGAATGCGGTACACGTGGACCATGGAATATTATCCAGCCATAAAGAAGAATGAGATCGTCTCTTCTGCAGCAACCTGGATGGAATGGGAGACTGTCCGTCTAAGTGAAGTAGCTCAGGAAGGAAAAACCAAATGCCAATATTCTCACTTAAAAGTGGGAGCTAAGCTGAGGGTCTTCAGTGGCAGGTAGAATGACATAATGACATGGGAGGCTCAGGAGGAGGAAGGGGGAAGGGAGAGAGGGGCACCTGTTGGCTACCGTGTGCACCAGTGGTGCTGGCCGGTGCACCTAAAGCCCAGACTTCTTCACCTCCGTACAATGCAACCATGTAGCTAAAGCCCACTCGTACACCCTTACAAACATTGAAATAAGTAAAACAAAGAGCATCATCAACAAATGGCAAGGCTGTCTGAGCTGCCGTGTGGAAGTCAGAAGCCAGTAACAATCAGGCTTGGCATCTGGGCTGCCAGGGCTCACTGTGGGGGGTCCCACCTTTGTCGGCCAGGACTCGCCAGCAGGAGGAGGGAGCAGTGGTCCCCACACGGCCTTCCCGAGCATGAGCCAGCCACTGTGGCTAGGCTGCCATCCTGGAGACCACGGGACAGTGTGCAGTCTTTCCAGAAGAAATGAGAACCCCAAGGAGTCCCAGACACCCGGCAAGGGGTCCAAGCAGAGCCCTTGGCCTCAGGGAGGCCTGGGCCAAGAGCGTGGAGGGAGCTGGCGGCCCATCCAGCAGGTCTGGGAGCCAGGCCACAGGTGTCCTCCCTGCCTGGATGCACTTGACTCTGCAGGGCTAGATTTCTCATAATTATCTTCTGAGCATGGAGTTTGCACGGCACCAGTGATTGAATACATGTGTTCATGTGCTCTGTCATTCCCCAAAACCCAGAAAGTGTCTGGAGCCCCCAGAAAGTGGGCGGCCGAGGGGCGCCTTGCTGCAATGTGAAATTAGAAGATGTGACTTGCATCTAATGCTATGACCGCCACCAGGGGCTTGGGTGCAAACACGTGGGCGCTCAGAGCCAGCCCAGGAGGGTCAAGGGTCTGGCACCTGTGGAGACGGGGCGGGCAGGTACCGCACAAGCCCGTGAACACAGGGGCTATCCAGTGTTGTACGGGTGCCTACCGGAGCCACTTGGAGATAGGCACCAATGGTGGGTGCCCCCAAGAGGAGGGTCGACAGCAGAGGTCACGCTGAGGGGCACTGACCACCAGGTTGCAGGTGGCTGGCCGCTCTTGCCCGTGCTCTTTCAGAGGAGAGGTAGCACCTACTTGGTGAAGCTTCCACACCTATGACATCACACTTCATTTATACGGGAGATTTTATATCACATTCCAGCTGTGTGTTTCTCTCTACATCAGTGTCCCAAGTCACCCTGGTGGACCAGGGGCACTCAAGTGTGAAATTCAACTAGGGGACACAGGGGTAGAGGGTGTGGCCACCCACACAGGCTAACAGGGGCGCAGGACTTAATAAGACACTTGACACATGCCAGCCACCATGCCAGATGGCTCCGGGAGACACCGCGACCCTACCAGCTCCAAGAGAGGGCAGCAATGCTGAGACTCTAGTGAGCATAGTACAGCCTTATCCCTCCCCCTATAAAAGTCCTTTAGAAAAGACTCCAAGCACCTGGGACCTGGAATGAGGCTGTCATCTGGGCATCAGGAAGGACTGGCAAACGCACCCCTCAAGACTTGCTGGGCCCTGCCAGGGTTGGCAGGGAGCAGCTCTAGGGCTGAGACACAAAGTCCGTGACCGCTAGACCTGGGGTGGTTTGCACAATTTCAAGAGGCTCTCCATTCTTCTCTGGTTTGAGGAAATTGACCCTTTTCCCCTGTATCTGGCTTCTTCTTGCCCCCTCCCTCAGGCAGCACCTTCTGGCCAAGGCTGATCTCTGCAGGATTTGCATATTCCCAGGAATGAGCCACCAGGGGTGCAGGTGACTGAGCAGAGCTGAAAACAATGTGGGCGGCACCCTTATTCACTGTAATTGTAAACACCAGGTAGCAATTTGAATAATGAACTTGCTTGATTATAAAACATGTGTTGTACTGACCCAAGGTGTGGATTCTTCACCGACCTGCCACCATCGGTGCCTCCTGTAAGTTCTCACAAACCAGCGTCTTTTCCGGCTGGACCTCCGGGTAACTTCTCTGGAATGCGTAGAGAACCTTATAGACAAACCTTCTCAGATTTGGGGCGACCGTGGTTTTTCTCTCTGGGGCCAGCGGGCCTGTGGGTCAGCCCTGCTCCTCCCCCAGAATGCCCCAAGGAGTGGGGCGCAGGCTGTCTGTACACAAATGCTCTGCCTTCCGGGCTGGCAATGAACGCTTTCAGAATTTAGTTTTAATGTAGCCTGCCGCGCTTCTAAGGGTTGGAGAGGCAGCATGGTCCAAGGGATAATAACAGTTGTCATTTATTGAGTGCTTAATATTTGCCAGACACGCTGCTAAGTACTTAACATTTATTATCTCATTTAATTCCCACCTCGACCCGTGAGGGAGGTCATGTTATGATCCTGACTGTTATGGATGATGAAATCGGACACAGGGACTGTCAGCATCTTGGCAAGTTCCCCCAGCAGGTAGGGCTTGAGAGGGAGATTCAGACCCAAGCCTGCCTGAATTCGAAACACAGGAGTCCGACTTCTCCACCCCAGAGCCCTAGGCATCCTCAAACAAGTCAATCCCTGTTCCTGCACCTCAGTGTGAGCTTGTTTCGGCTGAGAGTCACATTTGTCGTCACCAACAGGCACCCTTGCTTGTCCAGTTAAATCATTAGTTCATCACTGCTTTCCCCACGGAAGTACTAAGGCTCTGGCCTTTGCCCCGGCAGCCTTACCGCCGAATGCTACCACACACACGGCCACCACTCCGGTTTATTTATAAAGACCCCTGGCTTCATAGAGGAGGACTCAGAAGCGCTGGGAGGATTTGCACCCAGCGTCACCAGCTCACACGCGGCGAGTGTGGAACAGAGCCCAGGCCGGGCTGACTCCATAGTTGACAGCAAGAGGCTTTCCTGCCACCCACGGCCTCAGTGGCAGCTTCTAGGAATGCGACCACACACTTTTCATCTTGACATCCTACCGACGTCTCTGAAACAGATGTCCAAAGTTGGCATTATCCTCTTGCTCCCAGACGGGCTCATCTTCCTGTATCCCAGTGTCTCCTTCAGCAGAAGCCAGGTCACTGGATGTGTCCTCCTCACGCACCCCAGGGCCAATGCAGTGCCCACCACAAAGCGGGTGCTCCAGGAATGATCGGTGACCACAGAACACACAGAAATCGGTATGGGCAAGTGTTCATCATCTAAGGGGCCAGAAGGAGCGAGAGAATTTTCCTACAGGTTTCGGAAAAGCCCAGTGAGGTCATGGGAGGCTGTTGCAGGCGAGTCGTTGTCAAACCATCCCCTGTCGAGACCCCGCACCTGGGAGGCACTTCTGCATGCCAGGCTCTGTGCTGTGGGCCTGTTCTTTTCCTTGGCAGAAGGGTCGGGGCAGCCCTTGCCCACCACCCTCCACACCGCGGACTTCAGCGTGGGCAAACCTGCACCTCCCTTCCCATCTGCAACCCTCACAGGAATGAACCATTGTCCATGGTCGCTGGGGCTCCAGGACACTATGCCTAGACGCCGACAGAAAATGGCCAAGAGTACACACACTTGCAGAGTTGAACCCCCTTGAACCCTGGCCAGCCCTGTGCTCCAGGGAGCGTCTGAGGAAGGTGTGTTGCCACAACGGCCCTAGAACAGGTCTGGGAATGGAAGCCCAAAGAGCAGCTGGTGTCAGGAGTAGGAGCAGAAGGAGCCATCTCCCTACAATGTGAACATGAGTGAGATGTCCTATAACAACAAAGCCAAGTGAGTGTAAGAATCGTGAACCAGAGAAGCTGGGCTCTCTGGGCTCTGGAGGCTCAAGGAATTACTCATTTTAGATCAAAGCTCTGAAGATAAACACTCGATGGGGAAGGAGTCAGCACGGGATGAGGGGGAGGCTGAAACAGGGCTTCTATTTCTCGCTTCCAGCCATCCTTCCCGGGGAGAATTCTTGGGTTTCATTCCACAGAAATCAGCAAAGCACCTCCCGGGAGGGAGGTGTGGGGGAGGCCGGCCTGCAGGGAAACGGTCTCTGCTGTGTTTCTTTGCTTCTCCTGTGGCCGTTGCTTGCTGGACACCTACCATGCACAGGCGAGGAGCTGGCTGCTCTGCTTATCCTCTCGATGACCCTGCCAGTCCCTGTCTGACTTGGAGAACCAAGGCCCTCGTGCCCAAGAAAGTTGCCAAAACCCCACAGCTAGCAGCCCGGAGAATGGGGGATCGATTGAGTTTGGCTGACCCTAGGACCCACACGAAGAAACTACATTTTCAAAGGATTCATCACTGACTATTTATTACATTTCTGCAAAGTGTGGGTAAAAGTTCAATAATAGCATCAAATAAACCTGGGCACGGCGGCTCATGTCTATAATCTCCATACTTTGAGAGGCGGAGACAGGAGGCCAAGGAGATCAAGACTAGCCAGGGCAGCACAGTGAGATCCCATCTCTACAAGAAACATGTTTAAATTAGCTGGGTGTGGTTGTGAAAACCTATAGTCCCAACTACTCAGAAGGCTGAGGCAACAGGATTGCTCAGGCACAGGAGTTGGAGGTTGCAGTGAGCTATGATTGCTCCACTACATGCCAGCCTAGAGATCAGAGCAAGGCACTGACCAAAAAATATCCCATCATTTAAACCAGGGGTTCTCAAAGTGTGTTCTGGTAGCTCACTTGGGCCCTGAAACCCTGTCGGAGAGCTACCAAGTCAGCACTGCCCTTACTTGCGTTCCCCACTCTCATCCCATCCGTGGACTTCCCAGCAGCTACGTGGCAGGCACTGACACCTTCTTCCTGACAGTCCATGAAATGTGTGTTTATGTGTATTTGTGTGGTTTAAACTTTTCTCCATTTCAATTTATAAAATGGTAAATGTTGACAGACGTAGCTCCCATGAATAAAGGCTCTTTGGGGTCCTCAGTACTTTTTATTCCTTGGCAATTTTTTAAAGCCTGAAGGAATCTTGAGACCAGAAGGTTTGAGAGGTGCCCATTTAAGCCAACGGGATCAAACCCTGGCACCCCAATGTCAGAGCCTTCCAGTGTCTACCTCTCACCATGAGCTTGACCACACTGCAATGTGGAAATTCCATTTAATCTGAAGTAGGTGTGGTGCCATTTATAAAGAGGGTCGGTCCTGCAGTTTTCATAAGGAGGTTTATATTGCATATTTGAAATCTGGAGGTTTTTCAGGAATGTATCATAAAACCACCTTCCATAAACTGTCTCTCAGGAAGCGGCGATGATAACACAGCCAGTCACTCACATTTTTAAGCAGAGGTTACTGCAAACTTACAACGTTTCTAGAATCATCATTTTTATTACTATTCTTAAGGGAGGCAGAAAAACCTTCCCATAGTTTTGAAGCCTTATCAGCAGAGTTTTCGGAGGTATTTGCTGTCTTCAGTTTTCCCATAACTAATAATTTGCTGCAATTTTCGCCTATTATGATCTTGTATTGCTAATCTCATGACACAAGCCCAGCAGAGAGTGGTGTTTGATGTGAACAGAGCTTTATCTAGCGGGGTTTTAGCTGCTTGTCTTGGCTAATTTATTAACACGGAATGCTATTCAGTGGTGTTTTAAAGTTCTCCTTCAAAAAGTGGTCTGGTTAACAAAATAAACAAAAAAGTAAAGACCTGCCCTTTGATTTATAATCAGGAGACAGGTAGACCCAAACGAATATGAAACTTAAGCAAAATTAAGCATTTCCCTGAATTCAGTAGCGTTAAAAATCACGAAAACAATATAGTGTATGTTACACAACTCAGGAAGATGGGTCTGGACGATACTGGCATTTGGAATAAATCAGTAGGCTCAGAAACATGCATATAAATCTCTATTGTCAGAGCTTGGAGAATTCCAGAAACACTTAGAAAAGAACAAAATGAACATTTTTTTTTAAATTCTCCAAAAGTGCAAAGCTTCTCCAAGCAGAGATTTCAAGAGAGGAGACTGTGATCAGCTTAAACTAGAACATGGAATACCACAAAATGAAATATGCAGAGAGACACTGTATCAACCAGGAATGTTTTTCGTGTTCACCATGACATCACGGGAAAGTTATATTATCTTCTCTGCGTTGCCTTTTCTGCAGAGAGCGTCCCCTTCCCTCTTTCTTGTGCCCTGATGTTGGGTGTACAGCAGAATCCAGCGCTCTCCCCCTGACCCCATGCTGGCCTAGAGGTGAGTGTGCAGTCACCGAGGCTCCCTGGGTTTGAACTAAGAACATTCCACAGGCCTGTTGGTTGAGATTAAAGTCGATGTGAAATCAGCGTACTTGGGACCTCAGGGGAAGGGGCTCCAGGCCCAGGCCCCGGCTCTGCCTGGGGACAGGTCCTGCATGAGGTCCTGTCACCTCCGATGAGGCTGCGATTGGTCTGAACCCCAGCCAGCTGCCCCATGGCCGCCCCACCTCAAGAGCTGCAGGTGAGAGTCACCAGGCTGGGAGGTCTGATACAGAAGCCATGCAATCTGCCTTGCCCAGCCTGCACCAGTGCCTATGCTTCAAAAGCTCAAAATGTGTGTTATTATTCTTGCAACACTATTTAAATGTACCAAACTAAAAAAGACTAATACCAGGGAAAGAAAGCCTTGAGTCACTGCTGCATACAGCATTATAAGATGAAATAGGAAAGAGCAACACTTTTCAAAAACCTATTTAAGGCAGTGAGTTCTGAATTAGTAGGAGGCCCATTTCATTATAAGGCAGTGGCTGTGAGCATTTTCTAAAGCTATACTCTAACCCATCTATGGGAGCGATAAGACACGTGCACACTGGTGTGTCATGTCTACGAAGTTCATTTTCAACTTCCTCCTATAAGAAGAAGCACACTGAGAGACAACCAGCTCAGCATGGTTGGCTACGGGGTGGGGCCTTGTGGTCATCCTATCAGGTCTGGGAGGTGCTTCCTGGTCATTCAGTCAGATGCAAGGGTGGGGCTTCATGGTCATCCTGTCAAGTGCAGAGAAGGGGCCTCATGGTCATCCTATCAGGTGCAGGGCAAGGCTTTGTGGTCATCCTATCAGGCATAGGGTGGGGCCTCGTTTTCATCCTATCAGTCACAGAGCAGAGTTTCATGGTGGTCTCATCAGGCGCAAGGGTGCGTCTTCCTGGTCATCTATTAGGCATGTGGTAGGGCTTCATGGTCATCCTATCAGTTTCAAGGGCCAGGCTTTCTGGTCATCCTATGAGACATGAGCCTGGCTTCATGGTGATCCTATCAAGTGGCCTGTTTGATTCTCCCCTCCATCTCACGGGTGGAGACCCCCTTTCTTCAACCAACATACGTCACTTTACCCTGCATGGGACACAGAGGGAAACAAGAACTATAGGAGCCTTACTCAGAGAGTGGAAGAGATAGACAAATGCTGACTCTCAGAATTCGAAGAGCAACATAAGGAGTATCATGGTTAGGGGAAATGGGGACCCCAACACACATGCGTGTGCACTCATGCCTTCTTGGAGTTCCCATGAAATAACAGGACCTGAGGAGTTTAGAAAGGATTCCAGTAAGTGTGCCTTCCACACACCCCCTGTCCCCGACGAGTGTCCACCCCTGGCCTGGCCCCCAAGTGGACAGGGACTCCACTCCGGCTCTGGTCTGCCCTGGGGCAGAAGGGGGTAGTAATTCAGGGTCACACATTAGCAAGTCCCCTCAATCAAAACTACATTACACGCCCGCCCCCAGCCACCACCACCACTGCTTTTCCTTCCTCTCTTGATTGATTGGAAGTCAGGTGAGGAAAAGCAGTGTATTGATCGACCTCCTAAATTTCCACTACCTGGTGCACAGATGGGGAACTTTCAAGTAGACTGGCATTCACAGAAGAGTCAGCAGCCACGAAGGCAGGCAGCTCCGGGGCTCATGCCAGGTAGATGCAAGCCATGTGGGATTCTGACCTTGGCCTGTCTTTGCAGCTCATGGTATTTGGTAACAGGCTGGAATTCAGCACGTACTGGCCCCGTGGGACATTCACAAGCAAGAGGAAAAATTGGAGTCTTAGCAGGCAGGCCAGGACCGTTGGGTTGTTGGCACAGGCCTTAGCAAGACGGGGCAGCTGTTGTAAGGATTTTTTTACGCAGGGAAGAGGGAGGTCCTTGCCCTACAGAGGCCTAAAAGCAGCAGTATGCCCAACAGTGGTTAGCCACCTGTGCCATTTCTCAGTCAAGCCAGAAGGCTGACAGGCTGGGAGGCTGGGACACAAGTCCCTCAGATGGCAGACAGTTGAGCCCCTCACGTGCTACAGAGGTGACGGTTGGCTTTCACTTGTTTTCTACAGATGTGCTTCCTGAATCCCGTTACTGGAATGCAGGAGCAAGCAAGGAATTTGAAAGGGACTGGGCTCCCGTTCGAGTGCTCTCACTCGAGTGCTCTCATCCAATGACTGGTCAAAATCACCCAAGCATACCAGGAAACCTCCCATTGGCACGACTTTTACCAAGTATATCAGACTCTGACTTCAGGTTTGGAGACGTGAACTGTGGCTTCATTCTCAGTGAAATGTAAGATTTTATTAATGATGATTTTAAAAAAACAAACAAATTGTTTGGTTCACCGGTGTATTCCAAATGTGTAGAAAAGTGTCCTGCCTACAGTAGGTGCTCACATTTAATAAATGCCAAACAAGGGCATTTATAAAAAGAAAATAGACCCCAAACTTGAGTTAAAACGAAGAAACAGCTCGAGAGGATGACTGCAAACCCAAAGTTAAGAATGCATTTTAAAAGGCCAGTGCCTAGAACACTTGTATCTAGGAATTCAGTTTGCTTGGATAATCAAAGAGAAACCAGATTGGCTGGAAAAGCAAGCTTCAGTCTTATTATCAGATCAGGAGGTTTTTTAAATAATGAAATCAAAATAAAGGAAGACAGGAGCCGCAGCTTTAAAAGAGATGTGGAGATTTTAGGAGCCGATTTGTGGCTGAAGAGATATGAATGGGAAATGACATCTTAATGGCAGATCACAAAGGGAAAAAAGACATACTCGGGGTTTGCCATTTGAAACGAGGGTATTAGAGGACAGGGCGGGGTCTCAGTTGTTACAGTTCAAAAAGGGTGAACGGAACCCAGAGATATTCAGCGAGCAAGAAGAGACAAGCTCTCAGTAAGTGTCCTGGGGCAGTTTCCTGGTAGAGCCAGGGTCTGCAGGGGCCTCTACCCCCCAGAAAACAGTTTAAAGGGACTTCAAACTCCGTGTTCCAGAAGGATTTGGATAACCTGTAGCCTGAAAATTACTTCCCTACAAGTACCTAGAAAAAATTTATAAGAAAGTTGAGCCTGCAAGAAAGAAAGAGAAAATTCAAGATACCAAGTGTAAAGAGGCCACTGAAATTGTGTGACCTGACTCATGTGTGCCCAAGAGGTCGACAGGAGGGGGTGTCAGGTCAGTGACCTTGGAGCCAGGGTGCCCATACACACACAGCAGGAGGCAATAAGGCCATTGTCCCATTCAAGGTGGGAAGTTCACACCAGAATTGCTCCACTGAGCCAGAACTCTTGAGAACTGCATCCTTAGTGAGTGGGTGGACACAGATTCTCTCACGAGGACTGGGAATGTAGCCTATCTTGGCCTGGGCTCCAGGGGAGAAGCAAAACGGGACAACAACCCGAGATTATAAAACCCCCAACTACCCATAACTTGTGCTTGGGGTTCAAATTAACCTAGTAATATAGTCTAGGAATCCCACAAGCTGATAAACGACATAAAGATTAGTCCTGGGCCACCTCCAAAACTTCACACACAGTCATAAAAGTGTGTTGTAGGGTCAGGCCCTCAACCTCATTCCCAACAGAATTTCAACAGCTAAAATGCTGCTGAAGATGAGCTCACAACCCAAAACCACATGACGCGGGAAGAAGTAATCCACCAGCAGCAAGGCTCAGCACCATCAGCAAACAGAAGAACAGAATCTCACAAACTACAGATAATAAAACAATTGTAAAGGCTGTAACATGGGCATATTTAAATAGATGTAAACTTACAGGAATGTCTCACAACCACAATAAAAGAATAGGCAGTACTTAGTGGAACCAACTAGGACTCCCAAAAGTAAAAAGTGTAGTTATTGCAATATGAAATTCAATATGCCCAACTGCAGATTATACACAGCTTAACAAAAAATTGTTAAATTGGAAGATCTGAGGAAATTGCCAAGAAGGCATCTGTAGAGATATAAGAGATGAAAAATACTTTTGACAAACAAAAAAGAGATTAACACAAAGAATAAAATGAATAAATGAA
>CAUYQG010103153.1:0-10344 GCA_963574415.1 Tarsius wallacei
TGGATCTATATCTAAGGCTCTATTCATAATTTCTAAAGGGAGTATAATGTAGTTCTGAGATGGAATTATATCCCATATAGTACCAGAAAAACTTGTGGTGGACATGGTTTCCCTATGTTAGCTCTGCAGAATTGTGATGGAAGCCATAAAATAAAGTAAGAAGAAAGACAAGGCATTAGAAGACAAGACACCATAATTTTTAAAATGCAGAAATAAGAAATAATATATTTAGAGGTATAATCAACATCAGATGTGAGAATTAATAGATACATAATATGGATAATATACATATTTTAAGATAGTATGTTAGGAAGTTTTTTCCAAAGATTTGATTTTATAAAAATAAAACAATCATTGAAATAAAAATACATGAGCAGATTCAATAGCAAATTGTACATTATTTCCTAGGTCAGGAAATTATTCACTTATAGGACACAAAATGCATTAATCATACAATTTAAAAACTAAGATAAGTGAACATCATTAATCATCAGAAACTTTTAATCATCAGAAGACACTGCTAAGAAAATGAAAAGGCAAACCACAGAGTCAGAGAAAATAATTTTTCTAAATGCATATTTGATACTAGACTTGTATCTAGAATATGTTAAAGACTCACAACTCAATAATAACAAAAAATAACCTAATAACCTAATATAAATATTGATGAAAAAAGAAAATTGCTTCTGTTCCATTCATTTTTGGAATAGCGGCATAAGAACTTGGATAAACACACCACCAAAAACAACAACAATAATCATGACCAAAAATGTATAGAGAAACTGCTAAACTTTATATGCTGTTAGAGACATATAAAAGAACATCCTAATGAAATACCATTACATATTAGTTGAATTGTTTGACTTAAGCAACGTCAGCAACAACCATAAATTCCAATTTTAGGTATTTAACTAATCATATGGTCATACGAATTCTATATCTGGATGTGTATAGTGGCTTTATTCATAATCATCAATATTTGGAAATTATCTTCAAGGAGTAAGTCACAAAATTATTTTATAAACATATTATTAAATACTTCTCAATGTAAAAAGAATGAAATACTAATGAATACAAAAGTATGGTTGAATCTCCAAAGCATTACGCTAAGTAAAAAAAAGTTAAGCACAAATTATACAGTTGTTTACTGTATAATTTAATTTACATGTCACTAAAAAATCAAAATTTTGTAATAGAAATCATATTAGTGTCTTTAATGGTCTGAGGTTGGAAATAGGAGATACAAAGCAGATAACAAAAACTTTGGAGGTAATACAATTTTTAAAAATATTTCAAATACAAAATTGATTGTAAAATTGTATACATGTATCAAAAATCATCAAATTGTACACCCAGTATAAAATTATATTTTGATACATGTGAATTTTAAAAGTTTATTTACACCTCAATTTCTTTTTTAATTGTTAGGATATACATATTAAAATCCTCAGACTTATCAGTCCTATTCCAAAAATGAATGGAAAAAAAAGCAATTTTCCTTTTTCATCAATATTTATATTACAGTGCTTTAGAACCAAAGAGCCTTCTATCTTGAACACTAAATTTTGACTATTTTTGATATCACAATTGAAATTATATCTGCTTTATAATCAGACATCCCTTTGTACAAATACTTGATCTAAGTTTACCTGCTATTGAAAGATATTTCAGTAACTCATTTAGTTCATGTTTTTTAAATGAAATGTGATGGCAATGCTGCCTATATCACTGTATTATTATTTAGAATAAATAGAATAATATATTCAAAGCTCCAATAGAGTACAGAATAGCAGGCATATCATAATCATTAAAATGTAGTATCATATGCTGTTTGTGTTTCTATGCTATTATTATCATTATCATAATTATAATTTTTAATATTTGCTTGTTTTCAATTATTCAATTCAGTTACAGCATGAATTGTTAGTGTTTCTTTGTCTGAAAATAGTTTTAATACTAAAGAACTTCAAACTTTTAACAAATCTATAGTTGTAATCTTCTGGTCAAATTCTACTTTGTGGATATTATAATAAAAATATTGTATAAAGAAGCTTGTTCAAATATTGAAATTTTTAATTGCTCCTCTCTAATTCTTTTCTATATTTGCCATTCTTTTAATAAAATATATGTACCAAAAATGTATTTGTGATCAAAGAGCAAGTTAAATTATGAGCCATGAGTAGCTGAATAAAGATGATCACATCTGTCTCATTAAACTTATTCATATAATTGCACTATGTGAAGGCCTAAGGAATGTTTATAACTATTTATTAGCACTAAATATTTCACTCTGAAATTTCTGAATTTTGGTTGAGATGAGTTTCAAATTCTATATTTATGAAAAGCTTTAAATGAGTTATAATTATACCCATAGATATAAAATTATAAGTAACTTATAGAAGTATAAGTAACTTTTCCAGATAATCTAAGCCACTCTAAAATATAATTCAATTAAAATTTATCATCATTAAAAATACTATTTCTTATTATTTCAGTTATCAAAAACAGAGACACTTCATATGGCTTTGTATTGGGGAAAAAAAGAAACAAACATACAAAAAAACCTAAGTATATTGAGTTATCCATGCATTTCTAGTGTTCTGACATCTGTAATCTTGCAGGAAAGACTGCTCCTCCAAACATAAACTAATTCTTCAAGCAAACAATGACTCCCTTTGAGAGTACCTTTCATATGCATAATAACGAACCAGAACCCATACTCTCCAACTGCCTTCATCACATGACTTTACACTCCAGGGCGCAATTCTTCTGTCATAATCACGTCAAGATCCAGTACCAGACATCTGGAGACAAGTCATATGTTCCAGAGCTTACTAAAATTATTTAAACTAGCCATTCCTAAACCTGCTTGCCCTGCTGGCCCGTTCCTTTTCATAGAAAGTCAATAAAGGCTCTGACCATGCTTCCTTCTTGGTCCTTATGCTTCCTGACTGATCCTGGTGCGTCCCCATGTGGCCAAGAATAGTTGTGGGCCTCCAACTCTTGTGAACTGTGAACAAACTATTTTTCCAATGGCAAACATTTCTCAAACTCTTGACCTTACATTATACCTGACTAATAATAAAACCTACATTTTAAAACAAGACATACACTTCCTTCAAAAAATGATTTTCATATATGTAATTGGGTGTGAAATAAACCTTTTTTCTAGCTTTACTTTTAAATTTGTGATTACAAATTTTCTATGTAATTTTAGAAAAGTTATGTTGCAAGAATAAGTGTATGTAACTTTTTACAAAACTGTCTTTGATTTTGATGTAATTGGAATAAGATATTTAATTTTTTTCAATTTAAGAAACTGGTTTAATAAAAGGAGATTTCTCAATTAACATATGCATGATCTCTCTGTAAGAATTCTTAGCTTTAATTATTGCAAATGTTATTTATGAACCTCTGGAACTATCAGACAAATGTAAACTTTTCAGTATTCACAAAATATCTCCTAAGAGGACAATCCTAATTTTCTTATTGTTTATTTAGTTTATTTTTAAAATGTGTAAATTTACTGTAACAAAGTGTAGTGAAAAATAAATTTTGTAGGACTATTGTGTTAAACAATCACATAAAATATATGTTCACCATTTTAAAAAAATAGCTGACAAACTAGACTGAGTGTGGTGACTCACACCTGTAATCCCAGCACTTTGGGAGACAGAAGCAAGAGGATTGTCTGAGTCCAGGGTTTCAAGACCAGCCTGGGAAACTTGGTGAGACCTCATCTCTACAATAAATCAAAAATTTAGCCAGGTGTGGTAGTACATGCCTGTAGTTCCAGCTACTTAGAAGGCTGAGGAGGAAGAATCATATGAGCCCAGCTGGTCGAAGCTGTGGTGGCCTTGAGCAAGTCACTGTACTCAAGTCTGGGTGACAGAATGGAACTCTGACTTAAAAACAAAACAAACAAAAAAAAAACGTAAACTTATTATTTTGATGTAAAATTAAAAGTACCCATTTTTGTCCATAGATATGACAAAATTATTGCCTCCGTATAAAAATATAAACTAAAACTATTAAAGATGAATACTTATCTTAGATATTTATGTATTATATTTTGTGTATATGTCCTTATATATTTTGTTATAGATAATTAATAGATAATGTAGTTTGCACTTATTTTTTAACACCAGTTTCTAAAAGTGCTAACCATTGTTCTTATGTCTTCTTATAAGTACCATGATTTTTGGTCCGTTCTACTTTGGAAGTGTTTGCCAAACTATTAATTTAATTTGAAACTATTATTTATTTCAGACTTGTTTACTCACCGTTTTTTGCTGCATAATTTCTTTTATGTTCATCACCTACTCTAGAATTAGTAGCATAAATCTTATCAAATTAAGAGTCTCATCTCTCAGCATGAAGAATAAACTGCATTCTGAGAGAAACTCGCAACATAACATTTAGTTAATTTTTCTTTGTTGAAAATACTTAATAGTTCTTAACAAAATTTATTTATTTTGTGAAAATAAAGTCTGCCTAATGACGTTGATTTTAAGAGGAAAAGGTAACTGTGAGGAAAAGTCTTATGTACATCAATTATTCAATAAATGACCTGTGTTTAAGTACTCATTAATAATATATGCTTTTATTCTCTACATTAATCCCCCCCCAAAATTATACTATGCATTAGAAACAAGTAAAGCAAGGCATAGTATACTATGTACAAGTCTATAAAAAGAGATAAAATTTAGCTAAAATAATTAAATATCTTTATTATATAATCTACAGGAATATTAAAAATGGTGATTCTAGGGTTTTGTTTTTACCCCCAGATATTTAACAGCATTCACAAAGATGTGTGCAGTTATTATATTTTCATGTTGCTATTTTCAGTGTGGGTATACTATTTATTTCATGATTTTAAGACAACTGAAAATTCTTAGCCTCAAATCTTTATATAACCATGCTCTAAGTAAAAAAAAACAAAAAAACTCAAAAAAACAACAACAACAACAAACTATACAATCTGCTCTTTTTCAGTCTGCTGATTCAAAAGTTTATATAATCCAGAAACACCCACATAGACCAGAAATAAAATTTAATAAAATATCCTACCCAGGTTGACACATAAAATTAACCATTACAAATAATATTGGTCCAAAGATTTTCAGGAAACCAGAAGCTGGAAGAAAAGTATAGAACATAATCGCCTTCACAGTCCATAGAAGAAAACAAACATGTTGACATTTTGATCGGTTTTTTTAGCCTCCATAAGTGTGAGATAATATATTTTGTTTGTTTGTTTAAGACACAAAGTAGCAGTTTGTAGTACTTTGTCAGAGCATCCCTAGAAAATTAACTCAACACTCAAAGGTACAAAAAGATGCTGTCTCATTAATGCTTGTGTTAATTGTATAACGTCTCAATTGCTGTCCATGCTGCTATTTTCTAATTATTCAAATATTGTGAATCATGAATATAACAATAAAATATTTGTTAACTTAAGTATTAAATATATAATAACCACAAACTGCTATCTACCAAAGCTGGAAATCCTGTTTCTCCAATTGTGACATGATTTTAAGCCATCTGGACAACAAAGCAGCATTTTCTGCTGTTCACCCATTCATGTTTCACATAATTTCCAGTTAATGTAATTTCAACTTCTAATAGCCAAATGTGTTCAAAAAACCCAAAACTAGTATAATTGTATTGTGTTATGAAATAAATGCCATGTTTCTTATTCATGCCCTTCTTATCTTAAAACTATCTTTATTTTATGTTCTAAGTTATTAAAATATCATAGAACATCGGTATTAATAGTTGTTATTTAAGTGTAGTAATTTAAAGTTGACTTTAAACAAAATAAATCTATAAATTTATCCAATATTAAATAAAAATTTCAAATTAGAGATAAGCAACTTTAAGACATCTGAAAGGCATCCAAATTATTTAGCAAATTAAAACATCACAGAAATTAAATAGTAAAAATAAGACACTTTATTACTACAATTCAAATTTAGATCAGATTCATAGTTAAAATACATATTTAAATTGCAAATAGAGAGTAAACAAGCAAATAAATATTGGTTTATTCGTAATGAGTAAAATAAATGTCAGAAATATAAGAAGATTAAATACACATGCTGAATAGAGAAATAAAATACTAACGCAAGAGGGCTAAAGAAAGGGAATTTGGGGAAAAAAGAGAAGAGCAAACAAGATAAAGCTTTGTTTACATGTTATTATTTTTCAAGTTACATAATAGTTGGTATAACAAAGTACCATTCTAGAATAAAAATCAAAATCACATTTTCTGTGTTTATTTTTAATAGCGTCCTATAACAATTACTTAATTTTGACATTTTGAAGAGTCTGACCCACATGTGACATAGTCTGATAATAAAACATAATCAAGGCAACACATATAAAATTATCCTTGGAAAATTCAGGAGATACTACAAAATATATGCTTATTCTCCCAAAATAGCTAAAACTGATACAGGAGACTTGTATCAACACTGATTGTGAGAGCCACAGTGTGCATTTAAAAAATAGCATAGAGAACATGGGGTCAAATAGTTCAATATTAAAAGCCTAAGTATTCAGCAGTGGATAAATGTAAGAAACTTACATTTTGGACAAATTATATAAATGGACCACTCACTAGGACTTGCTGATATATAGGATGTGAGGAAGAATGATGAATACAAATAAAAACAAAATATATCTTTAAGTATTTTTGTTTTGAGTTATAAGAAGAGAAATGCATTTACTAAGATGAGGAAATGCATGAGGTTTGCAGAATGTGGGGTTTGTGAATACATGGAGTTAATTTTTAGACAGTTTGAGATGTCTAATAAACAAAAATATTTGAGGATTAGATAATAACAAATATACAAATTCTGAACTCATCAACATAAACATGATAAAAAAGAATCACACAACTAATAAGATCACCTATACACTGAGGGAAGACCATAAAGATAGTTTAGAAGGCTTGCCCTTGAGACTCCTCATAAATTTTCAGAAACACCCAGCAAAAATAGCTGAAAGTGGCCTGTGGAGAAGGAGGGGAACAAAAAGAAAATGTTCCTGGAATCTAAGGCAGCAAGATTCCAGAAAGGAAAGAATGATAAACATTGTCAAATTCTGATAAAATATTGTGAAAAGAAATTATTTATACAGTTGTCTTATATGGAGGTCAAATTAAGTTATACACACACTAACAGTGTCAGTGGCTTTTACACACACACACACACACACACACACACACACACAATGTCAGTGAGTTGAAGGAAGTAAAAGCTTTTTTGAAGGAGAATAGTAAGATGCAAGAGCAGACAGCCAATATGGCAACTTTTTTAAATGATTAAGGTGCAGTTTTTCTTTTTTGAGACGCTTGCCTGTGGCAGGTCTTTCTGCTTTGAATCTTCTCTTTTCCTTCTTTTCTTCTTACTAATAAACTCTGTTTTAAAACTTTAAAAAGTAAATAAATAAATAATAAAATGAGTGATTAAAGAAAGTGGAAAATGAAACGAAAGAAGTTGCTGAAAATAAGTGTGAGGTCAAGGGAGTTTTTTTTTTTTTTTTTAACTTTTGAGTAATTACAGCAATTTTTGATAATCCAAAAGATCCAGTAGATAAGGAAAAGTAATGTTACTGGAGAGAACATATTCAAACAAACAATTCATTTTAGATTTCTGTATGCAAACTTTTAAAAATCCTTATATATTTTTTCTCTGCAATAATAAAAAGTATTTCCCACTTAAATGCAAGAATTTGAAATATGTTCAGTTGCAGAAGGTTTTTTGTAAGAGATTTTCAAAAGTGAAGAAATATAAACAGCTTATTTAAAATAATTAAACTTAATAATACTTAGCAATAGAATTGGCATGGAGTGTACATTTTTAAATAAATTACAAGATAAAAATTAATTGAAGAAATGAGTGACTCAATATAGTACAGTTACTCAAGATGTATTTCATTGCATGATGCCTTTACATACACTTTGAGTAATTCTACGCAAACATATGTACAAACATCATTATTCTTCAACTTTTAAATTCATATTTGAATGTCTCAGCCTAAAATTGTGTTGCTTGTGCTTCAAAGCACAGTCTTTCTAAATTGAAAAAGCTATAAGATACATGACTATGAGTGCAAGTGTATTTATTAATTTTGAAATTTAAAGCAATTAAAACTAGCCATGACATTATACAAAATATTTTGATAAATATATTGTGTTACATAATTATCTTTCTTAGCCTGAGAAAATATCCTTTATGTAAAGGACAACCTTACATAAAATAAAAGGTTTATATAAAACTACGTAAAGCTTACCTTAAAAGTTTCTGATTTGTCTTATTTTGTTTTGTTTTACTTTATTTTAAAATATTACCTAAAAAATACAAAGATTTGGCTAGAACAGACTAGCTGTTGATTAAATTTGAAATTTGTAGGCTTGCCCAATTCTCTTTAGTGTGCTGTTTCTAAGGGTCTTCTTTGCCTGAGTATTTGAAAGTATCTCAGTCCCCCTGAGCTTCTGAGGTCATATTATGATCACAAGTACCATCCATTCTTCCACAGAACTTTCTTTTCCCTCTGTTTTCTGATCTCTGCATTCTAACATTAAGAAAATATTTTTTTCAAGTTAGCTGAAATTTATCTTTGAAACTCAATATCTGCTGATTTTTTTTCTCTCTCTTGTTTAATTTTTTCATTTATGCAAACATCCATTCATTTACCTGATCTTTAAGGAAGCCTAGATGACAAATGTGCTCTTGTTTTAAGTCCTGACAGAAATAGTAATTCCTGTACTGTCCGGCCAGAACAATATTTCCATCGTTCTAATTCCTCTGTGATTCCAATTTTAACATAATGAGTGAGAGTACCAATAAATTTCACATTATCTGTATTACCTTAAACTCAAGACGCAATACCTAAATTATCCCGATTATTTAAGTTATTTGACGAAAGTTAGAAATTTTCAATAGTTTGAATAGTTCTGAACCACAGAATGAATGTTGCTTGCTTTTCATACAAGGGATTAGTGGATCTGTTTTGAGTTCAAGACCTACATGCTACTATACCCAAGCCTCAATCTCCTCTATAGCAGATATGCTGGCAGCCATCTTAAAGAAAGTTGTACACTAATATTGACCTATTTTATTGAAAGATTTATTGGTTTCATGATAAAACAACAACCACAAAGATTTTTGTTGGACAACAGATTTAGATTTTAAAGTGGGAATTTTTCTGACCCACTATCATGAAAGCCAGGTACAAATTAGGCTCAGGCAATAATAATTTAATAATAATAATGTGTCTAAGATATAGTGTTTACAGCAATCTTCATAATTTAATAGAATAAAGAGAGGCAAATGGAGACTAGTAACATGCTTTTGTGGGTACTACGGAAATTTATGAACATGTCTAAAGTTAGATATATTTGTAGTTCACAAGTTTCATGATAATTAAGATAGATTTGAAGGAGATAGTAGTCATTAAGAAAGGGCTGAAAGATGCTACATAGAAAAAACCTTCAGCTTGCTTAAAATTCCAAGGGATAGTCTAGGCAGTTCCTGATGACTATGAGTAAGAGCAATGAAACATAGGTTAAGAAGTTTGAGCATGGGCTATATTGTGAGAAAAAACCAGATATGAAATGATATTTAACTAGACAGATTTTAAGATTTTTAAAAAGTTACTAGGAAGTTTATTTACCCATCAGACTATAAAAGTTTATATTTATTTTAAAATATAGCACAAGCGTAAAGTTATATATCACTAAATTGTATAATATTTCAAATACATAAAAGAGCATGCACATGTCTACCCCCACATCAGGAAATAAAACACTGCCACAAGCCACCATATGTCTCTGAAAGTTATGACCCCAGCCTCATCAAGCAAGAACCAATATCTTGAATTTGATGACAATCAGACACTTATTTTTTTTTTTTTTTTTTTTTTAAAAAAGATAAGTGAAGCTGGGCTCGGTGGCTCAGCCTGTAATCCCGCGCCTTTGGGAGGCTGAGGTGAGTGGATTGCCTGAGCCCGCGGGTTCCAGACCCGCCTGGGCAAGCGAGACTTCATCTCTACAATAAATCAAAAAATCAGCTGGGCATGGTAGCGCACGCCTGTAGTTCCAGCTACTTGGAAGGCTGAGGTGGAAGGATCGCTGGAGCCCAGCAGGTCGAGGCTGTGGTGGCCGGGAGCGGCCACTGCACTCCAGTCTGGGCGACGGAGTGAGACTCCAACTCAAAACAAAACAAAAAACACCAACTAAAAGAAAAAGTTCTCAAATTATATCTCTTCTGTCATCTTAAGAAACTAGAAAGAAGAACAAATGAAGCTCAAAGTACACAGAAAAAATAAAGATCA
>CAUYQG010103154.1:0-11940 GCA_963574415.1 Tarsius wallacei
AGAGTGATCAAAACAGCATGATAATGGTACAAAAATAGATACATAGACCAAAAGAACAGAAAAGAGAAACTAGAAATAAAGCCACATAACTAGAACAAATTTATTTTGGGAAAAATTGACAAAGATAAACAATGGGGGAAAAAAAAAAAAAAAAGAATGAGAAAGCAAACACAAAGAAAAATTGACTCCAGATGAAACAAAGGTAATTCAGGGACCAGGCAAGAACTTAAAACAAAAACTTTAATCTGTAAATAGTGTCCTCAGAAGATACTTTGTTCATAAAACAAGAACAGGGTGCTATATAAAAGGGAAACAAAGAAAGAAGAATTGGAAATTAAAATATGATTACTGAAATAGAAATTCAACAGAGATGTTAGAAGATAAAGACAAGGAACTCTCCCAGAAGGTAAAATAAAAAGACATGAAAAAGAAGAGATATAGAAAACCAATCAAGAAAGTCCAAATTTAGTCTCCTGAGTTTCAGAAAGAAAGAACCATGGCACGGAGGAGAGAAAATTATGAAAGGAAGAACATAAGAAAAATGTATAAATCTGAATGGTATTACAATGGCAATGAGTGACATTGTAATTGAAATGATCCCCTGAGTGCCTAGTATAATAAATCAAGAGATAGATTCATACCTACACATAGCATGAAAGTTTACAATACTGAAAATAAAGAAGATCCTAAAAGCTCCAAGGGAGAATTAAACATGACACCTACAAAGAGATACGAATCAGAACTACAACTATAAATACTAGAAGTTAGTAAAAACAATACCGCAAAATTCTGAAGGAAAAAGGTTATAAGCCAGAAATTTATATGCAACAAAACTATTATTTGAACATGAGAGTAAAGTCAAGATATTTTCAAACTATTTCATGCAAACCCTTTCTTAGGAATGTACGAGGGGGAGTCCCCCCACCAAAATCCCCAAAATTTCTTTATAAAAAATTGTGTATTTATTTTTTCATGTTTAAACTTTAGTCACCTTCAAAATACTCTGTCTGGTGCAATATACCTGTTAAGATGATTTTTCCACTCTTCAAAACAGTTTTTGAACTTGTCAATTTGGATGCCTTTTAGTGCTTCTGCTGTTTTTTTGTTTCACCTTTTCCACATCGGCAAAATGTTTCCCTTTGAGGACTTTTTTCATTCGGGGAAACAAAAAAAGTCTCCCACGGCAAGATCAGGTGAATAGAGAGGGTAGGGCACAGGGGTCATGTAGTCTTTGGTCACAAACTGCTGCACATTCAGTGCAGTGTAGGCAGGCACATTGTCATAGTAGAAGAGCCGGTCACCTGTTTGTCACAACTTCGGATGCTTCTTCCACAAACATGATGCAACCTTCTCAAAACTTCCAGATAAAAACTTTGATTGACTGTTTGGTACCAGAGGAACAAATTCTGAATGTACTATAAGGGGCCCACCATCCAAAAGATAATTTGGGGTTTTTTTGGGAGGGTCCCCCCTCTTAGTTTAAGATATGCTCTGGAAATATGAGGGACCAAACTGAGGAAAAAAATAAGATCTAAGATATACTGGATCCATTTTAGGAGAGTAGTCAAGGGATCCCAGAGATTCCTTGAACAAACAGTCCAAACCAGAACATAAAGACAGGAATTCCAAAAAAAGAGGTCCCCAGGGAAAATGGACACATAATACTTAAGTTTTGAAGAGTTTGGAAATAGTTGGGATTATGATAAAGGCAATTGGTAGAGTAAACATAAAGGAAAGCTAATGAGAAATTCCAGGAAAAACAAAAAGCTGCACAAAAGACAGAACTTAATTATAGTGCATATACTATTTGAATCAGTGATGAACAGTACTTACCTGGTCATAATAATATGAATGTTGCTTACTGATATTTGTCTATTGGACTTAACCGATAACAAATTCATAAGAAGACTAAGTTATGAGTTCAGAACAAAATATAACCATTATGAATCCTCCAAATACAAAAGTAAAATATAGATAAATAGGATTAAAGGAAGAAAGGAGAGGAAACTAGCTGGAGGCAAACATAGGGATATAGCTAGGAAACCAATAAATATTGTCTGAGGTAGATGGAAGAAAAGGTAAAACTATTATCTTTAAAAAGATAAAGATGGTCAACAGAGAACTGAACATTAAAATAAAACAATATTGGGTACTTATGATTGTAAAGGAATGAATGAACTAAATCATTTATTATAGCAGGAGATAATGTATAAAATTTATAAATCAAGAAATAGAGGCAGAAACATTGTTTATAGATATGGATAAGAAAATAACTAAAACTTTTGGGGGTTGAACTGGGGATCCAATAGTTACATTGATAAAAATTTCAAACTATGTTATTTTCTTGATATTTTGAAATAAGTTTAGTTTTAAAGTTGTGGGAAAATAGTACAAAGATTTCCCATATATCTTTTTTTTTTTTTTGAGTTGGAGTCTCATTCTGTCACCCAGACTGGATAGCAGTAGCATGCTCCTGGCCACCGCAGCCTCGACCTGCTGGGCTCAGGCGATCCTCCAGCCTCAGCCTTCCAAGTAGCTGGAACTACAGGCGTGCACTATAGCGCCCGGCTAATTTTTTATTTATTGTAGAGACGAGGTCTCACCAAGTTGCCTAGGCGGGTCTCAAACCGGCGGGCTCAGGCAGTCCACTCGCCTTGGCCTCCCAACGTGCTGGGATTACAGGCTAAGCCACCGAGCCTGGCCCCCATATATCTTTTAATACAAATTTCCTTTGTATTACCATTTTATATAACCATACCTCAGTGATGAAAACCAGGAAACTAACAAGAATACATTACTATTAACTATAGATCCTCTCTGAATTTCACCAGTTTTTCTACTGTTGTCCTTTTTCTGTTCTGGGATCTAATCCAGGAACCCATATTCATTTAGTCATCATATATCCTTAATCTCCTCCAACCTGGGACAGTTTCTCTGTCTTTTCTGATCTTGCATGGCTTTGACACTTTTGAACAGTGC
Organism: Tarsius wallacei; assembly: GCA_963574415.1. NCBI lineage: Eukaryota > Metazoa > Chordata > Mammalia > Primates > Tarsiidae > Tarsius > Tarsius wallacei. Next base: position 2,980 of record CAUYQG010103154.1, read on the forward strand.
AGGTGAGTTATTATTATTATTATTATTATTATTTTGAGTTGTAGTCTCACTCTGTCACCCAGGCTGGAGTGCACTGGCATGCTCATGGCCACTGCAGCCTTGACCTGCTGGGCATAGGTGATCCTTCCGCCACAGCCTTCCAAGTAGCTGGAACCACAAGCATGTGCCACCATGCCCAGCTGATTTTTAAAATTTATTATAGAGATGAGGTCTCGCCATGTTGCCTGGGCTGATCTTGAACCCCTGAGCTTAGGAATTTCTCTTGCCTCCGCCTCCCAAAGTGCTGGGATTAGAGGCATGAGCCACCACACCTGGCTAGGTGAGTTATTTTGTATCTCAATTAGGGTTTGTCTGATATTTCCTTATTATTAGATTGAGGCTATGCATTTTTGGCAAGAAGACCATAAGTGATGCTGTGCCCTTTTCAGTGCCTCCTACTAGGGGGTACATGTCAAAATGACTTATTACTGGTGAAACTAACCTTGGTTGCTTGATTAAAGTGTCTGTAGGGTTTTTCCACTGTAAAGTTACTATTTTTTCCTTGGTAATTAATATCTTAGAGGAGATGCATTGAGGATATGTTACTATCCTGCTTTCTCCTCACCTTTGCCATGTTAGCATCCATCAGCGAGTATTGTTGCAACAATTGTTCCTGTGGTGTTTGTTTAGTCACGGTTTCCAATTCCTCATTCCTCTCACATGTATTAATTTTAACTGGAATTCTTCTGTATGAAAGAGCAGTCCCTTCCACCCCTCTATGTATTTTATTTAATTATGTGTTTATATTAGTATGGGCTCATGGATATTTATTTTATTCTATGGGTCATAAGTTAATACTATCACTATTTTCTTGCCCCATTTGTTCCAGTATTTACTATCAGGAGCCCCTTCAGGTTGGCATATGTATCCCTTTGATGTTCCTTTATCAGTTTTTTAGTACTTCCTTACTTTCTGTAACCACAAGATGTTTCAGGCTCATCTTTGATTTTCCCTGTCCCAGTTCTGGATTCTACTGTTTTTTCCAAGGAAACCTGGTTTCTTTTTTGGAGAATAATGAATCTCTCTCTCTCTCTCTCCCTCCCTCTCTTTCTCTCTCTTTCCCTCCCTCTCTCTCTCTCTCTCTCTCTGTCTCTCTCTCTCTCTCTCTGTCTCTGTCTCTCTCTCTGAGACAGAGTCTCACTGTGTCACCCAGAGTGCAGAGCAGTGGCACGATCATAGCTCACTTGCAGCCTCAAACTCATGGGCTCAAGGAGATCCTCCTGCCGTGGCCTCCCAATGTGCTGGGATCACAGGCATGAGCCACCACACCTCACCCTATCTATCTTTATATTGAGGGTGCCAAAAACACATATACACATTTTAAGAAAGGAAAAATTATATTAAAATTTTACTGGTATATACTCAATATATACCAACAACAAAAGATGAATACAAGTCACATTTGACTTCTGCAATTACAAGAGCTGTTCAAAGTGATTATGACTGTGATTATGGTGAACTGAAAGTATTACACAGACAACATCACTTAAAATGTGTATACTTTTTTTGGCACCCCTGGTATATTACAGACCACAACCTTATCATGATTCCTTCAAATCTAAACCAATACCATGTTGCTCTTTCTAGCCTTTCCTCTTTTCTTATTGGTAACTTCCCTCTCAAACCTTGAGAAAGGTAGCTTTTAATGTCTACAGTACATGTACTTATTTCTTCTACCCTGGTATACACCTACCATAGTTTCAGAATTGCTGACCCATGCCACTGTGAGAAATAAGCTTATTAATTAGAATACAGTACTTCTACGGAGTTTATGTTTGGTCTTCTATTATCCAATCAAAACGCTACTTTGCAAAGTCATTTAGGTTATTTCTTTCTTATGCCCTTCAGTGAAGTTATTTGCAATTATTTCTTTGCAATTCAGTTAGGTCAATTTTTTTTTTACTATTTTATGCCACTTTGGGTTCCTCCTGCATCCTGGTTGATTTTTAATGTTTATTTTGGACGGGGACATGTGATGCATTGCTATGGCTGAGACAGAGCTTTACAGAGAGGTGTATTCAGAGAAGTGTTGCTCCCTCCTCGTCTCTGCCACCCCATTCCTTCTTCCCCACCCACTCCCTGTAGGTGATGTAGGTAGGTTTCTTCAGATTGTCATAACAAAGTATCACAAACCAGATGGTTTTAAAATGATAAGAATCTACTGTCTCATTGTTCTGGAGGCTAGAAGTCCAAAGTCAAGGTACCAGTAGGGCCATGTTCCTTCTGAATCCTCTGCCCTTCCTGGCTTCTTTGCTAGCTGGCTTTGGCACTCCTTGGCTTGTAGCTGCATAACTCCAGTCTCTAGCTTCATTGTCACATGGTGTTCTTCCTGTGTCTCTGTATTCACATGGCTATCTTCTTATAAGGACTCTAGTCATATTCAATTAGGGGCCCACCCTACCGTGGTGTGACCTCATCTTAACTGATTGCATTGGCAGTGATCACATTTCCATTTCCAAATAAGGTCACATGCTGAGGTACTGGGAATCAGGACTTCAGCATACACAATTCAACTCATAACAGTTACCTCTGTCTTTAGTTTCTGGGTTTATCTTTCCTGTATTTCTTTTGTGCAAAGAAACACAGTAAATTCTCACTTACGTGGCATTAATGGGCTCTTGGAAACTCTGACTCTAAGTGAAATGAAGTATAACAAAACCAATTTTACCACAGGCTAATTGATATCAACAAGAGTTAATGTCCTATGGCATATTTCTGGTCACAAAAACAGCACCAAACTCCTAAATAAAGACCCAAAACACTTCTAATATTAAACATTGAAATACATGTGAGCTAGACATACATCTAAGAAAGATTAATTAAAATAAATAAAATATTTTTTAGCCCAATTTTTGGTGAATCAGTGAGTGTCAGCATAGTGGTGGCTGAAATCAGGGAATAACTGTTTGCAAAGTGAAGGTGGTAAGGCATACCTCCCATCACCATGCAGTTCATAAACAATCACAGATAAGGAGGGCTCACTGAGTGTTTTTGCACTGCATTGTTTATAGTGCATGCGTATGGTTATCATCTTTTTTTTTTTTTTTGGAGTTGGAATCTCACTCTGTTGCCCAGGCTGGAGTGCAATGGCATGCTCACGGCCACGGCAGCCTCGCCCTGCTGGGCTCTGGTGATCCTTCCACCTCAGCCTTCCGAGTAGCTGGAACTACCACGCCCGGCTAATTTTTGATTTATTGTAGAGACGAGGTCTCACCAAGTTGCCCAGGTGGGTCTTGAACCCACGGGCTCAGGCAATCCACTCGCTTCGACCTCCCAAAGTGCTGAGATTATAGGCTGAGACATGGAGCCCGGCCTACTATACGAATTTTTATTTTGCATTAACTTGTATTCATTTATGTTTTTTCCAGCTTGCTCATTCCAGTTCAGGTCATAGCCTATCCCCACAGCTCAGGGGCAAGATGGGAACCAACTCTGGGCAGGATACCAACCTATCACAGGGTTCACTCACTCACACACCCACACTCACTCAGAATGAGACAATTTAGACACGCCAGTTCACCTCATGTGCACATCGTTGGGATGTGGGAAAAAACTGGAGTAATTGAAGAAAACTCATGCTCATGTAGGGAGAATGAGCAAACTCCACACAAACAGTGGCCCCAGATAGTCGATTTTTCTTTCCTCATCAACCTCATATGAAACAACATTGAACGAAACAGTGTTATTTGAGGAATGTCTGTACATATATCTTTTTCTGATATCCTTTTATTACATGTAGTATCACATACTATTGATGCTCTTTTGCATGTTAATTTTTCACTTAATACATCCTAGAAATCACTTGTAAAACACAATCTAAGTTTAGAACCTTCTCATTACCCTGAAAAGAAACCTGGAGCCACTCCCTATTCTCTCCCATCCATTAGTTCTTTACATTCATGAACCTACTTTCTGTCTCTATGGAACTGCCTCTTCTAGACATTTCTTATAAATAAAGTCACACAACATATGGTCTTTTGTGACTGGCTTCTTTCACTTTAGGGTGGTGTCTTCAGGGTCCATCCATGCTGTGGAATGTATCCACATTGTATTCTTTTTGTTGCTGGACACTATATCATTGTTTGAATATACCACATTTTGTTTGTCTGTTCATTAGGCAATAGACATTTGAGTTGTTTCCACTTTTTGGCTATTGTCAATAGTACTGTTTTTTTAAAGGTCAAATTTTGCTCTATGATTTGAGATGTCACCTTTGAAAGCTACTAAATTTTCCATATGTTCTCAGGTCTATTTCTGGCCTTTCTATTCTGTTTTACTGGTCCATTAGTTTATTTTTGTGGCACTACCATACTTTTGATCACAGAGCATTTATAGTACAGTATACTATATATATGTAATATAGTACAGTATATTTTAATGTCTAATAGTCATCTCATAGCTTTTCTTCAGAGTTTTCCTGGTCATTCTTGCATTTCTGTTTTTCCAGGTGAACTTTAAAATCAACTTGTCTAAAAGAAACTTGTTGGTATCACATTAGGTTTTTAAATTCAGTTAGGGAAAACAATACCTTTCTGTTGAGTCATCCTATGCAAGAATAGGAGGCATCTTTCCATTTATTCTAGAATTTTTTGTGTCTTCCAGAGATGTCAAATTATATTTTTAAATGTACTTGTTTTTCAACTACTCAGGGCCTGCACTGAGTTTTTAGGAATGTGATACCATACAAAATGGAGACAATATATGTCACATTCTCTGCAGAAAAGAGACCAACATTTTAAATGCTGATCTGACTCACGTAGTAAGTAATGTTTTAAAAGCCTGTAGCCTGATTGCCCAATGCCTTTGATGAAATTTTTATCAATGTCAGCTGTAGAAGGATGCTTTGGGCAGCCAGGAAATGCCAGAGATCCAGGATTATTTTCTTTTTTGGATCTTCCTCTCAGTGCTCTGCAGGAAGCCAGATCTTTCCCACCTAAATCACAAAGTTTCTTGAGGAAGATAAACAGCTTCTCTCTTCTTGAAGAGAGGGAAAGGGAGGCTGATATAATTAATGGAGTCAATTATCTGAGACAAAAACTCCCGGAATAGAGTGGAGGAGAAAAAAAATGTAAATGTTGGTAGCCAGAATAGAAAACCCATGTAAACAAGAATAAGGCATTGGTTATATTGCAGAGAAAAAATTTTTTTTTTTTTGAGTTGGAGTCTCACTCTGTTGCCCAGGCTGGAGTGTAATGGCACACTCACGGCCACCCCATCGTCGACCTGCTGGGCTCTAGGGATCCTTCTGCCTCAGCTCTCCAAGTAGCCGGAATTACAGGCGTGTGCTACCATGCCCAGTTAATTTTTTGATTTATTGTAGAGATGAGGTCTTGCCAAGTTGCCCGGGCTGGTCTCAAACCCGTGGGCTCAGGCAATTGACTCGCCTCAGCCTCCCAAAGTGCTGGGATTACAGACTGAACCACCAAACCTGGCCTATTGCACCCTTTCTATCCTCACACACATACACACAGAGAATGACAGAAAAATATTAATCAAGACACAGCAAACAAAGAACTGAGGGGAACAGAAAAACAAAGGTCCTGACTCAGCCACTCTAGAGAATAGTTACCAAGGCCCTTCTGTAAGTCAAGTCTGGTGTTCTAAGCCAAAAACACCTCAATATATTAGATTTCTAATTAACTGTCATGTTTAGCTATTTAGAAAAATTTATCCATTGCTGGTATTTAAGTTATTCTGAGAATTTTGTTTAGCCTGAGTCCCAGTATAAGAACCTAATAAGGTTATATGAAAAAATGCAAATCTGGTTAGATCCTATTGCCCATAAGTCCCTGGCTCAAAGATGGATGGCTGCATTTAGTTTATCTATACCCATTCTCTCTAGAAGAGAGAAAGGGACACTGACTGTATGACTGATACTCCAAATAGACAAGTTGCCTCCAGACCTCACCTGCAGGTCAGGCACAGTGAGATTTAGTCCTAGACACAAGTTCCAACGTTGTACAAATCCCGGTTAAGGAGACCACCCAAAGAGGCTGACTTCACTTCTAGAGCCAGATCTGCTCCTAATTTACTCTGTGACCAAAGGCAAGCCCTTGCTGTGTCTTGTTTTACCCTTCTGAGCTATCAGATGAGAATGACAATGTGTGCCCTACCTACTTTACTGTCATTTAATAAAACGAGACAGTAAGTGTGAAAATACATTAAAGAGAATGAAACGCGCTGTCTAGCCATAAGAGTGACTCAGTGAAGTCTGTGTTCCAGCACTCTTCAATGTCCTAATTAGGAAGAAAACGAACAATTGGAGAGCTTTCATACAGATTCGGCATGGATTTTAAAACTATCCATTCACTTAGTGGCTGAGTCACTCTTCTAACCTTGGTTGTATGCATGTTAGATCATTTTAAAAGGGCTGGGAAACCTGTGTTCCATCAGCGGCAAAGACTTCCAAGCCCCCATAACTTGGCAAAGAGGCTCTGGAATGTGGCCATCCCCACACTGCTGGCAGTGTAGGCTGAGGTTGAGTCAAAGGAAAAAAAGTTATTGTCCCTCTGGAAAAGATTCTGTAGATTCAGAGAAGTAGTGTCTGTTCTATTTAACTAGGGAACCAATATAATTAAATAAAACCTCACATTTATGTCTGTCCCTCTTGATGTAAGCATATTCATTCTCCGAGTTCATGCCCATGAATAGTAAGCATCTTTTGGGTAATTCAATACTTGGAAGTATTTCATGGCATAGAGATTTGTGAAATACTTCTGCACAAAGCCCCAAGTGAAATCTCATGCAGATAAAATAATTCAGACCGTGGCCTATGCTGCAACAAAGACCACTGTCCATACTGGAAACTCTGTCCTGGCCTCGGTTTCGGGTAAAAGGAGCCGAAGATAAAACGTCTAGGCTCGTCAATCCTGGTTTCTGGGTCCTTGGGCTCTCATTTCAGGACTCTCTTCCAGCCTGGGAGATGTGTCCCTTTTCCTAACCTCCATCAATGCTGGACCAGGTTTTACCTTTCACTGCGAACATATTTGGGGTCAGGAATCTTTTCCTTTGTATTATAATTTCAGTCTTTCAAACATGGAAGTGAAAGGCCCTTTTTGCTATTAAGTGCAGTCCTCGGCAAACAGGTAGGGGTATATCTAGTTGCTCTTGAGTGTCATAATTCCTGCTAGGGAGGCCAGTCTCAAGAGGGAGCTATGTTTAGTCACTTAGGGTACTTTAGTATCACTTAATTATTTGGAGAACAAGGGCAGAGAGGAGAGGCTTTCTTACCTCCCTCCAGGGTTTGCTGCCTTATCTGGTCTCCCATCCTGGAGCTGCCAGAGGCATATTCCAGGTAGTTGCTTGAGACACAGCCTCTGGTCCGGTCCCGCTGAGCAGTGGCATCTCTGTCTCCTTTGTGCTCCTCTAGGCCTCCCTAGCTCATCTCCGATCTCTGTTTCCTCTTCCCCAAGGGTCTAGGAGCCCATTCACACGGTGCTTCTCCCTCTCCAGGGTCACCTGGCCAATTTCAGTGTCCCCACACGGCCTTACTCCTTATGGAGGTATTAGGAGTGTTACCCAGCAGTGAGGTTATCCATGGGTGCAGGGCCAGAGCTCCCATAGCATTTTGCCTTTTAGTGCCTAGATGCTAACTGAAAAGTAGCGAGAGGACCAGTCACAGCATGAGAAGTGAGCACAAAGAAATTTGGCCTCACACAGGCGAAATTGGGAATGGGAGCCAAGGTCATCAACAGGCATCTAGCTATGGGTGCGCACACAGCCCTGAGTGAGACAGGGCACTAGAGAAAACCATTGGCAATAACTACAGATCTTGGAATACCTAACAAAGAGGGAAGAAAAACCCAAAAGCTTGGTTTGGGTTGGAAAAACACCACCAATGTCCTTGTTTGAAGTCTTCCCCCACTCACCACTTAGGTTAGCCTATTAAATATAAATTGTAATAGAATTTACTCATCAGAAGTGATGTTTGATATTTCCATCAGCTTTCTTAGTTTGCCACATGAATAATATGGTCTCCTCATGGGCCCACGATTACTTGCTGATAACCTCCAAATCTCTACCCACCTTTTGATCAACAACCGCCTGCCAGCAGCCTCCCCTCTGATGAGTCCACGTTCAAAGTTGATAGTCTTGTTTGTTTCAGTGGTGCCATCAATGCTCACCTAGCAGCCTCAGTAAGAGACTCAGGTGTCAGCCTAGACTCTTGTCTGTGCCCCTCCCTCTCCAACAACGGCTGGTTCAGCTTCCCCTCTTCTCTCCATACTAACTTCTCAACCCAGACTTCAGACCCCTACTGTCTGTCCCGTGTCTTTGGAATGCTCGTCAGACTGGTGCCGGCACCCAGTCTTGCTGCTCCTTCATAGAGAGGATGAGCTTTCTAAAGGGCACATCTTATTATACTACCCTTTGGCTTGTCACTTTTGAGTAGCTCCCCCAATTCTTGGCAGGATACAGATCAGGTACTCCTCTCATGGTCAAACCCCTACTATTTCTCGAGTTCAATATAATCTCTGCTATTGCACCCCTTGGGAGTAACTCATAATGATCTCTGATGAGTCCCTTGTTTTATTTCATTCTAACTTTCTTCTTCGTGGGCCACACGCACTGCTGAAAATTAGAGGGCTGGTTCCAGTTCAAAGCCTTTAGCGGGGCTGAGCTCCATCTGCAGCCTATTAGCCCTTCTGATCGCATTTTGCTATTCTCCTTGCACCAGAAAAAACAAACAGATGCCTCTCCCACAGTCTGCTTTCCCCTCAGTGTCAGAGGTTGGCTCCCAGGTGACCCCCTACGACCTCCTCGGCAGTGGCCTTACCCTCCCAGTTGTTCTGTCTCATCACTGCTCCTGGTTTCTGGCTGTCTTTTGTTCCTTTCTCTTTTTCTCTTTGTTGGGGGGGCCCCCCCCGGGGGGGGGGGGGGGGGGGGGGGGGGGGGTGGGGGGGGGGGGGGGGGGGGGGGGGGGGG
>CAUYQG010103155.1:0-27204 GCA_963574415.1 Tarsius wallacei
GTTTGACAGTGCTTCACCTTTGCCTTAGTACAAGCACTTGGATGTCTATGTGTATGTACAGATACATCCACAGAGGCAGTGCAGATAAAATGGTATATCTATTATTTCCTTTATTGTGTGGAGTCCAATATTCTCAGCATCCTTCCATGTTTTATACATTCTGAGCTTATTTTCTATATATTTGTCATTTTAAAATCTCATTTTTATTCATAAACATGAAATTTGCAGCATCACACAATGACAAAGTTTATGCTCTGGTTTGTTTTTCTATAGTAGATCAGCCAATACATCTTAAACAAAATAGAGTTAAAGCATATCATATATACACACCATTACTGACAACAGCAAAAACACAATAGAACAAATATCCTCATTTTCAATGCTATTGATTAGTGAGGGATAACTTGGTGTTTTACAGCATGTACTATAGAGACATGCAAATTGTGTTTGTTAAATAAAAAAAGATTCAATATGTTAATATCATACTCAAATGATTTTAAAGATTATACTATTTAATCAAAAATTTCCTGAATATTCTCACTTTCTTCTTCATTACAGATTCCCATTCACTGAATATTTTAATTCACAGAAATGCATAATCTATAGTCCAAAACAAAGTGCTTTAGATGAATCCTGTGAAAGGAAAAATCGTTATATCTGTAAGCAACAACTTTATTTAAATGTTTCTTGGGTCATGGAGGGTGAAAACTAAAGGCCAAAGATCACTAATAATGATACATTTACCACTTATATTATTACAAATTCTGTATTTCTTGTGTTTGTAAAATGTTTTAAATGCTGTCTTATCATACAATATTTGCTTACTTTAAATCATGAGTTTTAAAATAAAGGAAACTTGAACTCCTACACCTGAAATTATATAGTCAAGATAAATAAACATGAATATTTTCATCTGATGTGTATGTTTATTATGAAATTTATGTAGCTCTTTTTCACATTTATGTAGTTTTATATAATTCTTATAAATTTTCTCAGCAGACTTTTAAATAAAATTTAATTTATACCAAATAATATATGTCAACATCATTTTAGTCTTTTGCATAGCATACTAAATTGGGAAGTTATAGTCTCATCTCACTTTTCTGGAAGTAAAAGTAATTTTAATGTTTTTTTGTTAGTTCTTTCTTGATATTTATATATAAATATGTTTTAATTTAGAATGAACATGCCATGTGACAATTTTCTCATATATATCGCTCTGCTTCTGAGTTATGGTGAACATTCAGAAGTCTTTGGACAAATATTGGTTTTCATATGATTAGTCCCAGATTTCATGAGTTAAAGTACATCCAAGCTCTGGTCACATGACTTAAAATACTTCTTTACTCCACAGATCTTTCTTTTTTAACGCTTATGTATCAGTAAAAGAGTCATATGTGAATTGAAGATCTTATTTCCTTTTTAAAGTTATGTGTTTAACATTGAATAATTCCTTTTTTGGAGGGAAGGAGACCCCATTTTACTGATAATGTGTTCTAATAGCTGTAACTTGAGTGGAATTTTCCTGACCTCACAAATATCAAAAACCAACTCCCTTTTATAACTGTTGCATAGGCCTCTTAAACAATTTGTAGCGATATCTTTATTTGATTTATAGTTTTATATTTAATTCAATGATAATAATTAAGAATGCAATGTTGATATTTAATATAAAACATCGAGGCAAGGAAAGGACTTTCTATATTTTTTTATCAGAAGATGAACAGAACTACAAACCGAACTCTTCACATCCTTGTGTGAAGATTGACTTTGGAAAAATGTGCTACAGTTATACCATTAAAGATAAAGAAAAGAATAGACTATTTTTCAATTTTTTAATTTTGTTATAAAGATGTGGGGTACAAGTCAAGACTAGTTACATAAGTAATGTACATGCAGGTGAACTTTGGGTCTCCAACTGGTCCCCACTTTCCCAGGTTTAGGACCAGATACCCTTTGTATTGATATATTCCCCACCCCTCACCAGACAGTGTCCTATGATTGCTGATCCTTCCTTTGTGCTTTTGTGGTAAATATTCAGGTTCTATTTATTTATGTATTTGTTTTTATTTTTATTTATTTATTTATTTATTTAATTATTTTGAGTTGGAGTCTCACTCTGTCTCCCAGACTGGAATGCAGTGGCCGCTCATGGCCACCACAGCCTCGACCCGCTGGGCTCCAGCGATCCTTCCGCTCAGCCTTCCAAGTAGCTGGAATTACAGGCGTGCTCTACCAGGTCCGGCTAATTTTTCATTTATTGTAGAGGTGAGGTCTCGCCAAGTTGCCCAGGTGGGTCTCGAACCCGTGGGCTCGGGCAATTCACTCACCTAGGCCTCCCAAAGCGTGGGATTAAATTTTTGAGTAAGGAAGAGGGCAATGTTAGTAATTTGGCTTAGATGTTTCCTTGCCTAAAGGGAAAAAGAAATTCGGTCATTTCTTAGGCTCCTGGCCTCCCTAGAATTCAAGTATGGCTTTGTGTGGGAACTGTAACTCCTTGTAGCTCTTAGTGGCCTGGAGGAGATAAAAATTATTCTACATGAGTGCCTTTTTTATCTCCCGTTTTTCTACTGCATTATCTATTTTGTACATTCCTTTTGATAACTAAATTTTGCTGCAATTTCCACTTTCCTGAACTTTTCAGGGCCCACCCAAAAATAAATAAATAAATAAATGAACAAAAAATGGCATTTAACAGTACAGTAATGAATGGCTGTATTTGGTGACATGCTATTTTTTAAAAATGTTCATTGTCTATAACAACTTGAACTTGAAAAAAGTATTCCATGTTAAACAATAATATCTCCACCATGGCACATGTGTTGTAAGAATATTTCAATGCCTGTTCTCTCAAGTATAATCATAAAACAAACCAGAAATTTGGCTGAAAAGAAGACAGAACAAGAAATAAATGGATGCTAGCCATAGGAAGGGACACATGATTAAGGAGTTGAATAGCATCTTCATTTGGAAAGAAAATCTGAATCTTGAGTTACAGACGGAAAATAGATTCATATCACTTGAAGGACCTTGACAATATGACAAGAGAAGCCAATGCTAACAAATAATGAGAGTCATTCCACAAAGAATAGGGGATTAGAGCTATTCCCTGTGAAAAAGAGACACAGAAAACAAAAACTTGGATGAATGGAGAGGCTGCCCATGTATGGTAAGATTTGCTAAATTATAAGATATGTATGCTTGAAAGGCTGTTGCAGTTAGAAGCATGCATTTATCCATATGGGAAGAGCCATGCCTTACATTAGAAAGAAAACAACGTGGAGACTGAACAGACATGCACTAAAAGCCACCACATGAATTTTTACTACAAAATAAAGGTATATTTCAGAACAGAATTACATTATCCCTGAAAATTTACACTTGCTTATGTGTGTCAAATCCTAAATTAAGAAATTAGGCCAGCATTAATAGGAAAATCATGCCTTGACATTCACAATATTATAATCTGAAAAGCAGGATGCTATTTCTAACTACTTAAGATGCTCATGAAAAGACTTAGAAATAATGGTTGATTAACCCTCATTTTCACTGTTAAAGGAAAAATGTTATCAAAATGACGTTTTGGCTGACAGAGATATTTATCTGTAACTGAATTAACACAGGATCTTCTCTTATACGTCAACCCTCGTGTATATGTGTGGCAGGGGTTGGTTGTGGTGACAGATGATATTGTTTACGTTAGATATAATCATCTCTATCCTATTCTATATGATCAGAAGATCCTCTGAAAGTCTACTTATTGGGACAGTTGAATGACACACTCAATAAGTAAATAAGTGGTGAATTTCAACGATGAAACAGTAACACTTTCACCTTCTGTGGGCAAACCATTATAAGCAACACCTGGAGCTCATTAGAAATGCAGAATTTGAGGTCCCATCCAAGACTTAGTGAATAAGAATTTCTGGGTTTGAGCCAGGACTCTGCACCTTGACAAGCTCTCATCCAAGTGATCCTGCATGTGCTAGCTTTTAGGATGTGCTGGGCTAGAATACCGTGGAACCTTCAAAAATCAAAATTATCTAGATTCATTTGACTAAGAGTATATCACTACTTCTTTCCAGTACTAGCTTGATCATCAAGATAAATTATTTAATGATGCTTCCTATGACAGGGGCTTCTACAAATCCAGTTTTTTCCCTCAGCCTTGGAGACCTCTCTGGTAATTCTTGAGTCTTTACCTTTTAGTATGTACAGTTCTATGTCCACTCGTCTCCATCTTTTTACACCGAGCAGGCCCCTGTGGTTCCAGCTTCCACCATGTCACCCAGATCTGACATCCCTGTACTGTTTGCTTCTTTACTCCTTCCAGTCTACAAATGGTGATTGATTTCCTACTAATGCGTTTCTGGATGACCACACTAGGTACTGTTTGACTTTTCAACCTGTCCATTGCCTGCATAATTCATTCCTTGTGTTAAATTCTGCGATCTGAAAATACTTCAACACTTTGACTTTTCCAAGTTAAACACTTACTGATGAATGCACTAAGGAATTTTTCCTTTATCCTGTCTCTTTCCTCTTTTGTTTTCCCCTCATCTGTTTCAGTCCTTTCAACATCTAAACTTCTGGGTCAATCTTTGTATGCCCTGGTTCTATCACTTCCAATCTATGTGAACTTGGGCAGGTTAGCTTCTAGAACTGGTTTCCTCAAGTGAAAAAAATAGAGATAGATTTCCTTGTATCCTAAGACGTGATGTAAGAGTAGACTGGTTAAGTTCACTGAGTTGAATTTGGAGACTAACTGTAGAACTCAAACCGTGTTTCTATTTCTAGCTGTGTGGTTTAAACAGGTAATTTGACATATGTAAACTCGAGTTTCCTCCATACAATGTGACTAATTATTATAAAATTCTCAGAGGACTGCTTTGAGGATGAAATGCAGTAACAGAAATTAAATACTCAGTAGTATGCTCGGTACCTGCCCAATGCCCGATGGTTGTTATTATCATCACCGTCAAGATCATTATTATGATGAACACAGCAACTGTACATTAAAGAGCCAATTACAGTTAGTTCCCCCTTTCATTCTCTCTTCTACTCTTGCTCTCCCATCCATTTGTAAATTTTTCACTATTTCCATTTCTATTCTTCTGAACTACTCATAAGAATTATAACAAAATGGACTTTTAGTTTGGTAAGTGTACCTCATAAAACTCTTTTCTGCATAGTTTAAAAATCAGACAAAATAAAAGCTAATGCAATACATCCATAATGCCACTATTCAAAATCCAAAATAAATGCTTATTGCAGTAGAAAAAGAAATAACTTGTAATATATACACATAACAGAATATTATACAGCAACGAGAATGAATAAACTACAAGTGTATGCAACAATATGATAAAAATCCCAAACATAATATTAAGTCAAAGAAATCAGGTGAAAGAGAGGACATATTGAGTGACTCGACTGATATATTTGCAAGAACAGGCAAATCCATATGTGATGTGAGAAGGCAGAATAGCGATTACTCTTGGTGACCGAGAGGAAGTATACAGATGACTTCTGGAGTGCTGGGCAGGTCCTGTTTCCTGATCTGCTCAATATGCTTGTACTCAGTGAAAATTTCTGTAGCTGAACGCTTATATCTGTACAAGTCGCTTTGCAAATGTTTTAAACCAAAAATGAAAGAAAAGCGGGTGAACAAGTGTTCTTTAGTATTCCATCTAGAAAAATGAAACAACTTAAAATCAGTTACTTTATGTTGATAGCCATCAGATTATATTCCCCTCTAAAACAAGAACTCTCAAGAAGAACTCAATATACTTTTGTTTGACTTGAGGGCTACCATTGCATTTTTACTTTGTTCAGTGGCATGCAGTCAAATCAGAGGCAATGGTCATGAATTGTATCTCGCAGTTCCTGGGGCAAACACGAATTGTGTATGACGACTGGGTATGGAACAAGGTATCAGACGTTAAGATTGCAAAAAAGCAACAAAAACAAAAAACAATCAAACAAACAAAAACACTTTTTTTTGCCCCAGTTCTTTTGCTTGTTTGGTAAATGCCTGGTGAGAAGTCACAAACTCTTCCTGTGCTTGTTTCTTTATCTGTAACATTTTAGTGATGATATTACCTGTTTATAGCTGTCAACAAAAACAAATGAGGTGGTCCCTGTGAAAAGCTTTTGAATGTGAATGTGCTACACAGACGCAAACATTAACACAAGAAATAAATGTATGTAGGACCCTTTACAATATATCCCCTTCTTATATATGTTTTTACAAGCACACAGCTTTATGCCAAAATTCCTGTTGTTTCTTTATCTAATTCAAATATCACTTTCTCCATCCTTCTTCCAAAGAAGATGTGTATGTGTGTGTGTGTGTGTGTATGTGTGTGTGTGTGTGTGTATGTGTGTGTGTGTGTAATGTAACTTAGGCATATGTCTATCCTAAAATAAATAAAATCATAGTTCATTTTTGTCCTGTTTCTGTGATTTTCCTCGCATAAGAACACTGACTTTCTCATCCTAACAAATGCCTAACAAAGCACAGAATAGAGGATTAGTGTATGTTGCATTGAGGTGGTGTCAGAATTTCTTTTTTTTTTTTTAAGAGTTTTTTGAAACAACCGATTTTTCTACATTCTAGTTGTTCTTATACATTCTCTGTGATCAGCGATTTTTAAACTTATGCAAATATTATCTCTACTTTTCTTACAGAGGAACACATCACTTCACCCAGAAATCCCCCATGGAGTGCTTTACAATGCAGCATGACCAAATAGTTCCCATTATACAAGCTTTCTATTGTAGGAGCAAAATTGTTTGAAAATCCTTGATGGAAATGCCATAGAAGTTATAATGACCTTCATAACAAAAGGAGTGAATCTAGTGGCATTTTAGAGCTTTCTTATATTCTGATTGAATATTTTCTCTCTTTTTATTCTGACCTTTGTCTCTCCACTGTTTGCCATATTTAGGCTTGAAAAATTTAGAGAAATTGCTATTTCACTGAAACTTGACCTATAGAATCAGAGATTCAGGATTCCACTCCCTTTGTTGAGATGGACTCAAGGTGCAGAGAGAAGTCAGAAATCAGCAGAAAGGTCAGGCTGGAAAAGAAAATGCTTACCTTGGATGATTTAGCTATGAGATGGGTTTACTGTGTAACTTAAGCAACATGGTTGGACAGAGTTAATAAACCTGGCTACATAATGAAGAAGGGGGAACAGACATGGGATTCCACCCAACTGTGATGAAAGCCAACCAACTTGAAGCCAACCAATATGTTCACATTGGTCCACCGCTCATTTGATCTTCACTCTGTGACAGGAGATTTGCAATATAACTTCAATTAGGATGGCAATCTGAAACTCCTCTGCTCTCACTCCTGGACCTTGCATCTGTCACATCAGTGGTGACTTTCAAATAAAGGCCCATGGCAGGAACCCCAGATCGGAAGACTCCAGCCCCTTCTGTGAACCGATACTGACAGCTGCATCCATTTTCAATCATGGGTGGTGGGTCCAATGAAGGGTTCCACGACCCCGTCCAAAGAGAAAATCCTGCATAGTACTGTTAAGTGTCCATTCACTCAGCCCTTACATGGAGATTCTGAGACAAATAGGCGTCTTTAGAGAAAGTTTGATTCTCTGAAATTAAATTAAAGCTTGTTTTCATATAACTTGCAGTCAATGTTCATAACGGTCTCAAGTAAGTGCTTCAAAGACATAAGCATTCTCTGTTTGTTGCCTTTAGTAATCTGTGTATCTTCATTATCTCAGGGTTGCTAATTGTACTTTTCACACATTCTATATTCTTACTAATGTTTTGTCTGCGTGATCTATCAATTACCAAAAAGGGTGTTGCAGTCTACTTTGAATTTATATCAGGTGCATACAAATTTTTCAATTATTACACTTTCCTTGGTGAAATCAAATTGTTATTATTGTGTAGTTACTTTCTTTATTGCCAATAAATATTCTAATTTAAAGTCCATTTGGTCTGATAATCTTATATATAAACCAACTTCCTCTTGGTTATAGTGTTTGTCTGATTTAGTTCAGTCCAACCTTTGCCTTTCTATCTTTCTGTAACCGTCTTTATGTCCCTTAATCTTTCTGACCACCTGTGTTTTTTCACTAGTGAGTTTATTCTGTGTATCATTAACATTTTTGGGGGGGATTTATATGTGTATAAAATATATGTAGTTTTTGTTTTCTTTTTCTCATCTTTTATTATTGTTCTACTGTTTTTGCTTTTGTTGGTTATCTTCTCAACTTAATTTGCAAATTTATAAAGAAAACATGTTTTAAAAAAGACAGCAGATAAAATAGCAAACATGAAGTTGAGATTAATTATCAAAAAACTGAAAAAGATATTGGCAGTAAAAGCAGATGCATATGAAATTAAAAATTACAAAAGAATAACATTTTTTATTATATTTTAAGAAGGCTAAAAATGTCTCCAAGAAGTAGATAATTGTCTTGGAAAATATATCATTCCAAAGTTATTCTAAAAGAAGGAGTGCACTGAAAAATATTAGTAATATATGTAACAATTATAGAATTATAAAATAATTATCTCCAAATAAGTCTTTTATTAGAGCATTTTATGTTGAGTGTGTCTGATATCTTTATGCATTTTAAAGAAAAAGATAATTCAAATATAATATAAAATACATCAGCACATATTAAAAAATAGAAAAGTTTTCAATTCATTTCATAGGATGACATTATTTTGACACCAAATTCCAGTATTAAAAGAAAAATAAAAGAAATCACTCTATGCCCGTCTCCCTTATAAACACAGATGCAAAAAAATTAAAAAGAATTCAACAATGCTTTAAAAATAATTATCCATCTTGACCAAGTATGACTTATTCTAGAAAAGGAAGGCTGTTGTGATATTAATAAATGTACTAATAGAATAAAATATATAAGAGTAATAAACAGTATAAAGATTATAACCCAATTATCTCAGTTGAGAATAAAAAGACATTTTGTAAAAGTTTACAGCAACTGCAGATGGCAAATATATGGATCTGTTTTGGAATTGCAAGTATAATGACTGACAATGAGAATGCAAGTTCATTTTGGGAGATAAGAGTAGTGTGATAACAGAGCCATACCTTGAGGACTAATTAACATAATTTGCTTGGCAATCCGTTTGCTGTTTCTTTTTTAATTGATTTTTAAAATTAACAGACAAAATTTGTATATATTTATTGTGTAAAACATGATGTTTTGAAATATATACACAATGTAGAATTGCTAAATTGAGCTAATTAACATATCTATTACCTCGCATAATTATCATTTTTTGTGGTGAGAACACCTAAAATCTCTCTTAGCAATTTTCAAGAATGTAATACTTTGTTATTAATTATTGTCACCATGTACCACAGAGCTTATTCCTCCTGTTCTGACTAAAATGTTGTATCCTTTGTATCCACCACCCACGCTGGTAAACATCACTTTATCATCTTCTGTGAGTTCCACTGTATAGATTCCACATACAAGTGAGATCCTGTCTTTCTGTTTCTGGATTATTTCACTTGGCATAATGACCTTCAGTTTCATCTACATTGTCATATGTGACAAGATTTCCATCTTCGTTAACGCTGACTAGTATTCCGTTGTGTATACAAATAGCATCAGAAAACAAGAGCTTTGATAATCAGGGTTCTTGTAGTTATGTGGTCTTTGCCAAGTTATTTAGTCTTACTAAGACTCCTTTTCTTCATCAAATAAAAAATTTGGGCAACAATTCTAATAACTTCTTGAATCTCTAAATCCATAGATTTCTTTCCAAACCTTTTCCTCTCTTGCAATTTTTTAACTAAATAAGTAAATTTTGAATTTTGTTAATAACATTCCTGAGGGGTTAATATGACCTTTTGTCCCTGGAAAGTGCTAGTTACATGTATACTTGATCAAATTTAGATTTATTTTTTAGCAAAAATATTCTGGAGGCTACCTTGTGTTTTATCCAGGAAGCCTAATATTTGACTGCTTTTCTTTTGGTGATGCTAGCCACCATTGATGCTCTTTGTGGAGACTTGCAATTTCTATGCAGACTTCTTTTTCTTTTCTTTTTTTTTTTTTTTTTTTTTTTGAGTTGGAGTCTCACTTCATCACCCAGGCTGTAGTGCAGTGGCACACTCATGGCCACTGCAGCCTTGACCTGCTGGGCTCAGGTGATCCTTCTGCCTCAGCCTTTCAAGGAGACAGAACTACAGGTAAGCGCTACCACGCCCAGCTAATTTTTAAATTTATTGTAGAGACGAGGTCTCGCCAAGTTGCCCGGGCTGGTCTTTAACCTGCGGGCTCAGGCAATCCACTCACCTCAGCCTCCCAAAGTGCTGGGATGACAAGCTGAGCCACTGAGCCTGGCCTCTATGCAGATTTCTGAGTTTGCTCTGGGTGACCAGTTTCAAACTATATAGTGACATAGTAAGTTATTTGCATTCAGTTTAATATAATGTCCGTTTTTGTTATAGACACATTTCTATATACTTCTCAAGATGCTTGGTTAATAGAAATTATTAACACAAAATAGACAGATACCCAAGTGATGTAAAATAAAAAATCAGCCGGACATGGTGGCTCATGCCCGTCATCCCAGCACTCTGGAAGGCAGAGATGAGAGAATTGCCTGAGCCCAGGGATTCAAAATGAGCCTGGGCAACCTGGTGAGACCTCACCTCTACAATAAATTAAAAAATCAGCCAGGTGTGGTGGTATGTGCTTGTAGTTCCAGATACTTGAAAGATGGAGGCAGAAGGATCATCTGAGTCCAGCATGTTGAGGCTGCGAAGGCTGGGAGCATGCCACTGCACTCCAGTTTGGGCAACAGAGTGAGACTTCAACTCAATAAATAAATAAATAAATAATTTCCAAGACCATAAGAGACCAGAAAGGCAGATAAAAAAAATAAAGCTATAGGACACACTCAAAGTACTTAATTTGTTATGGCTATAGTAAGGATCCTCGTTTAGTGGCTTTTCACTCCTGGAAATAAAATAAAAACAAATAAGTAGAAAGAAGTCAACCTCCCTTTTTCAGTCCATTTTCTGCTACTGTAACATAATACCTGAGATTGGCTGATACATAAAGAAAAGAAAAAATTTGACTCACTGTTCTGGAGGCTGGGAAGTCCAAGAGCATGACACTGGCATCTGGTGAGGGCCTTTATGCTTGGTCATCCCATAGCAAGAGGGAAGGGCAAAGACTGCATATGAGGGGAAGGGGAGGAGCAAGAGAGAAAAGGGGACAAATGTATGCATCTTCTTGTGAGCCCACAATAATGGCATTAATCCATTCTTGAAGATGGAAACCTCATGGCCTAATCACTTCCTAAAGTTCCACTTCTCAACATCACTGCATTAGGGATTAAGTTTTCAGCCTATACTATTTGAGGGACCCATTCAAACCCTAGAAACTTCCCAAAGCTTTCCTGAGAAATTCAGTCTATTAGTCTTCCTAAGAAAGCATTGAAAAATGTTCTTTCTTGTGTGTAAATCTGAGTAATGAATTCCACCTTCAACCTTAACAGAAAGAAAGAAATATTTACCATATGCAGCAATTACATTAATGAGAAGACACCCTTCTAGGCAAGCAGCACCAGAAAAAAATCTCCGGAGGACAAAACACATGGAAATGAAGTGATTCTCCACCATAATGTCAGCACCCGTAGCAAAAGAGAAGCCTCGTTATAAGCCTTCCTCATTAAAGTGAGAGAGAACTGTGTGTCTTCACTGGAGAAAGGATTGGTAGGGCTGAAGTCATAGCAAAAGTAAAGTCTGAGGAGTGGAATAAAGGTTTTGCTGTCATCATCCAAAACCATTTGTGCAGCAAGTAATTGCGTATGACTTTTCTCCTGGACTCTGCCTATATGATCTTTTGGCATGTAGACTAGCTATCAGACAGAGTCCCAGAAGAAGCAGTTTCAGCTGGGGGGTGAAAGAAAGTCTGTATCTGAAGCACAAGGCACTGAAATGAGCAATTACAGATTAAGTAGGAAGAGAAAACATAGTCAAGTTTCAACAAGAGCAACATGGAAAGATATACTAGGAGAATTTCAAATGTGGGATTTTGTGTTCCAAAAGTTTATGGAAAAATGTTTGTAACTCTGAACACATCTTTTCATAGAGAACAAGTTCATACAATGATGAAGTTCCCTGGATACCCACAAGTAGACTATCTTAGGGATGGCTATTTATTGAATTATTCACGCATTCATATATCAAAATTTTGTGTTCCTGCTATGTATAAACACTATAGATATAGAAATAAATATCACTTTCTAATTATATGTCACTAAGACAACTTGATACTGCACATCTATACTTCAATGAAAATGCGCTGTAATACAAGTATTAAAAAGAATATGTTACAGATAACTAATGGTTGAGAAGTTACCCTTGGTAGAACACTTCTTAATGGTTATCTACAAATCGAAGGATTTCTCTAGTTTGGTTTGTTAGCAAGAAAGAAGGGTTTGGAAGCTGTGGTCACACTTACCACTGGTGGGGATAGGAGTGAGTGTGAGTGAGCTGATAAAGGGATAAGGAAAACTAAATTTTCAAGTTTTTCAATCTAATAAAAAAGGGGTTATCTTCTTCCTGGTCCTCAAATCTCTGGAAGTGGATGACTATAAATCTTTGACTGAAGCCATGTATGAAGCAATGGGTCAAAGAAAGCAGGAAACTTTCAAAATAGACATGTCGGTATATTTTTGCTTTTGATGACATAAGGTGGGCTATGGATTAAATGTGTCCCCCAAAGTTCACGTGTTGGAAAATTAATTCTCAGTGAAACAGTGTTGAGAGTTGGAGCCTAATAGGTGGTCAGGTCATGAGGGCTCTGCCTCATACATGGATTCATGTCATTGTCTTTGGAGTGCATTAGTTTGTGAGATGGATTTTTTATAGAAGCAAGTTCGACCCCCACTTGTTTTGTCTCATGCACTCCTGCCCTCTCCCTGTGGATGACACAGTGAAAAGATCCTTGAACAGATGCCAGAAACTTGATATTGGACTTTCCAGCTTCGAAAACTATAAGAAATGCATTTCTTTTCTTTATAGACTACTCAGTCTGTGGTATTTTGTTACAGCAACCCAAAATATACTAAGATACACAAATCATTTCAACTTTTGGATGTGATACTTCTACTCAAAACATAATCACTCAGGCTGGACACGGTGGCTCACGCCCATAATCTCAGCACTTTGGGAAGCTGATGTGGGAGGACTGCTTGACTCCAGGAGTTGGAGACCACCTTGGGTAACATAAGCAGACACTGTCTGCATAAAACATTTTGAAAAACTAGCCAGGCATGGTGGCCCATGCCTGTAGTCCCAGTTACCTGAGAGGCTGAGACAAAAAGATCACTTCAGCTCAGGAGTTCAAGGTTGCACTGAGCCAAGATTCTGCCGTTGCACTCCCACCTGGGCATTAGAATGAGAGCTAGAACCAGTATCTAAAGAGGAAACAAAACAAAACAAAATACAATCAGTCAGTTTCAACAACAACCACATGTAATTGTCAACTTTATTGTAAATCTTTGCAGTTGAATCAGGGTTGCTCTGCATTTTCCTCTTCCTTGGACCATCGATGAGCATCAAGTTAGATGTTTCTCGAGGGAGTGATTTCTTTACTATTCGATGCTAAGAGTTCTTCAATATTTTCAATGTCTACTTCACTTAATCCAGACTCTTAGCAAGATATAAACTTTTTTTTTTCTTGAGTTGGAGTCTCACTCTGTTGCCCAGGCTGGAGTGCAGTGGCACACTCACACCCACTGCAGCCGCAACCTGCTAGGCTCAGGTGTTCCTTTTCTGTCTCAGCCTTCCAAGCAACTGGAACTACAGGCACCATGCCACCATGCCTGGCTAATTTTTGTGTTTTATTGTAGAGATGAGATCTCACCAAGTTGCCCAGGCTAGTCCCAGGCAATCCTCTCACTTCAGCCTCCCAGTGTGCTGGGATTATATAGGCTTGAGCCACCGCGCCTGGCCATATAAGCGGTTTTAATTTTTGTTCGATGCATTTTTATGTTCGTACTTCTCTCGACAGCTTTTATTATTTCCAACTTTTCTTTTAATTGGGAGGATTTTTTAGGTCTCTTATACTCACCTTTCTCAAGAGCATTTCTACCTGCTTAGAAGATATATTTATATGAATATAGGCGAATAATAGGGAGTATGTTCCCTACATTTAAATAACAAGAATAAGACATTAGATCCTTTTCAAAACCAGCTACATGAAGACTTCTTTGTGCTCTGCATCCTTTCATATGGAACTCATGTGTAACTTAGATGATTTTAGTAATACATACATGCATATTGGTATGATAGATTATTATTTTTGTGTGGTGAGTGAATTTCAAATAGAAATTTTTAGCAAGTCATTATACCAAATATTCATATATTGAGGGTTCAGATTATGAGTAATCTGTCCTTGAAGTCAGGCATACCATGAGTTTACCCTGAACAAGAAGCCAAAAAATGGATCGCTTTCACCATGAAAAACAATGATTCAAAATAGTGGCAACTCTGTGGGTTTCATAGGAGCTGACTAACTGGTGACCACACGGTGCTAAGCAGACAGAACTCCATGACACAAGTGTTAGGCTGACATTATAAAACCATGAATCTGAAAAATATTTTTTCCTAGGCAATGCAGGGAAAATGAAATTACTCTGTGTTGTAATTACTAAATTATGCCCCTTCTGCCCAATTTGTATGTAGAAATACTAACCATTAGTACCTCAGAATGTGACTGGATTTGAAGATAAGGCCTTCAAATAGGTAAGCTAAACTGAAGCCATTTGGGCGGCCGTTATCCAATCAGGTTAGTGTTCCTGTAAGAGAAGATTAGGAAGTCCAGGGAGACACCAGAGGCCTGCATGCGCAGACCATCATATGAAGAGGCAGTAAGAGGGTGACTATTTGCGATCCCAGGAGACAGGTCTCAGAGGAAACCAGCCCTGGCAGCCCTTGCTCTTGGACACTAGCCTCCAGAACTATGAGAAAAGTTTGTTACAGCAATCTTAAGAAACGAATATGGTTGCTATTATTATTATTGCTTGAAACTGCAATAGCACTGGGTGTTCAATATAGTCCCTGGGCCCTTACTAGGCCTAAGCAAATTTTTAATGCAACTATTATAAATTGAATTATTTCAAAGAAGAAAGTTATCTTAATGGAGAAAACCCTACAAGCACAATGACTTTTACATACAGTAAAAGAGAGGTCATTTTTATGGTAACCCTATCTCAGACCACATAGGGTTTCATAAACATGCTTCCTAGCCAGTCACTGCCTAATCTTGAAACCTTAATCTCTTAATAGATCTTTAGATACCAGTGCTCATTCCAACAGATTTTAGAACAGGCAATTATTTCTTCAATGAATCCCATAAAGAAGCCATAGAGGAAGTTGTTTCTAAGGTGATAAGATCGGTGTTAAGTTTTAGAATGAGGCCCATAATGTCTGCAGCCTGGTCCTTTGCTTTTTCAATCACTGAACCATCAATCTTCCCATCAACGGGCTTTTAAGGTGGGCTTAGGCACTGTCACTTGATAATGAAGTGGTGTGTTAAAATAACAAAAGGCTATTTTTGGAAGACAGATTGGATAATAGAAGTTTTATTCTCATCTATCATGTAATAACTGGTTGTAATAATGAAAAGATTACTGTTCTGAATGTTTGCAGTACACACTGTGAAAGAACAGAAGAGGATTTTTCTCTCTAAGCAGAGTCAAGAGAACCCATGTAGGACTTGGAATCCAGGACTCTTGTTTTCATCCCATTTCATCTTTCAGGTGGGATAAATCCAGTCCAGGGGACTGCCTGGTACAAAAGACTTGGAGTTTCAGGGTATTTCACTTGTGCACAAATTTCTTCCTAGACCCTGAAAGATGACCTTAGGAAAACAAAATGTTTTGATATCTTTTGATGGCAATGTGAATTTTAAAATTTGTAATTTGTTATGATTATTTGAGTCTAAATATTTACTTTCATGTTGAATTTTGTATATAGTGAATAAATATCAGCCAGGAAGGTATGTAACTGATAGCTATTTTTAAATGATATAATTATGACTCAAGGAAGGTAAAGGAGTTCTCAACTGGAGAAATTTGACAATGTTTAAAGACACTTTTGATTGTTACAACAAAGGGGCAAAATTACTCGCTCTTAGTGAGTAGAAACCAGGGATGCTGTGAAGTGTCCTAAAATGAAGGACAGCTCCCCACACCTGAAACCATCTGGCTCAAGATGTCAAATCATGGTCAGATTGAGCAATCTTCAAATAAATTGTCCGTAATTTCAAAACTAAGAAGTGGTAAGCCAGGATTTGGACCCAAGTGTGTTTAATTACAAAGCTCATGCTCTTTCCACTACGTTATGCTGACTGCTAAGAATAAATACCAGTGGAGCAGGTTAGTTTCACTTGTATAACACATCAATGGTCACTGCGTTTGTCTCCTTGGTGATCTGGAATAAAAGCAAAAGAATGTACATCCTGCCATGTTGGAGGCTCTGTGGACAAAGGAGAGGTGATGAAAGATAATACTAGTCCTTTCCCAGGGTTATCTGTCCCTGGGATAATTAGATACTCTAGATTGGAACAGGTCACTCTTCTAGGATCTTATCCCCACACAAACTGCCCATCCTTACACAATCCTGGCTTAACTCACATTATGACCTCTCATTAGCTTTAGGTTAATATCCCAAATTCCCAAAATCCTTTTAGTCTTTTCAGAATCGCTTGCCATCCTTCTCTTTCTCCTCCTTGGTGTTCCAGCCACTGGCCTTCCTTTAGTTCTTTGACATAGATAAGTCACGTCCCACTGCAAGACCTTCTGCTATACTTAACACACTCTACTTCTCACTCTTACTTAATTTTTTTGCCTAAAGCATGTCTGATTTCCATGGGTAGTTCATAACCCACCCTCGCATTGTAGGTTTTCATAGTATTAAAACGATCTCTTTTGTGAACTTATCACAGCTGTAGTTCTATATTTATATGTGGGATTTTTTTTTAATGGAGATGCTGTACCATAAGCTGCATGAGGGCAAGTATTGTACTTTGCTTGAAAAGCAAAGTATACTGACAGTATTTCCCCAACATTTCTTGGAGAACCTGGCCTTTAACGGGATCCAGTAAATACTTGGTGAATGAATTATTACATGAATAAGCGAAATGAATGCTTGCAGTAATGAGTGCAGCAAAGGGTTAAATGGATTTAGGGTTGGTATTAGCCTTAGTGCTTAGTATATCATAAGCCCTAGATAAGATCTGATTCCAGTTAAACCAGGGTCAACAAGGTCTTAGACAACCAGAGAGGACTGAGCCAAGATGGTCGCTTTGACAAAGCAACAGAAAGAACTATTAGGCATACTGAGTTTTTCTGTTAGATAAGGTCTTTTAATCTGGATTTTCCTGTGAACCAGTCAATTATTTTCCTCAAACTTTCACTAGGTAGAATAAGAGAATCTGACCTCGGTAAAGATTATTCCACTGATCTAACTGCAAGTAGAAAAATAATACAGAATCCTCCAAAAGACTCAGAAGTCCCAATTCCAAGGTGACTTCTCATGGTCCAACAGAGAAAACAGAAGCGCCTACGACCTGAATGACTTGGCATGCTCAATCTTCCGTCACGTGTCACTTGACAAATATATTCTGAGAACTGCACTGTTAGGCCATTTTGTCACCTTGTGAACATCCTAGGATATATTCATTCTCACAAAGCTAGATGGTGCAGCCTACTAATCTCCTAGGCTATATTGTTCCTAGGCTACAAACCTGTCCAGGATGTTTCTGTACAAAATTCTGTACGCAAATGTTGCACAATGGTAAGTATTTGTGTATCCAAACATAGGAAGGGTACAGTAAAAATAATATAAAAATGATTTTTAAAAAACAGTACACCTGTCTAGGGCACTAAACATGAATGGAACTTGCAGGACCAGAAGCTTCTGTGGTTGAATCAGTGCGTGAGCGGTGAGTGGATGTGAGGGCCTTGGACATTACTCCATGCTTTATGGACACTTATGTACACTTAGTTTACACTAAATTTATTTAATTTTTTTCTTTAATAATAAATTAACCTTGGTTTACTTTTCTACTTTTTTTCTACTTTATAAACTTTTCAACTTTTTTTTACTCTTTTGTAATAACAGTTTCAACAATTGGAAAGCTCTACAAAAATATCTTCTTTCTTTGTGTCTTTATTCAATATGCCTTTCTCTATTTTAAATTTTCTGTTTTTACTTTGTTTTTTTTTAAGTTGGAGTCTCATTGTTTGTCGCCCAGTCTGGAGTGCGGTGGCACACTCATGACCACCACAGCTTCGACCTGGTGGACTCAGGCGATCCTTCCGCCTCAGCCTTCTATAGCTGGAACTATAGACGCACGCCAGCCTGCCCAGCTAATGGTTTTACTTTTAAAACTTAAAAAAAAAAACCTAAGAATACAAAAGCACACATTAACCTGAGCCTACACAGGGTTAGTATCCTCAACATTTCTATTTTTCACCTCTACATTTCATATGCTGGTTGGTTTTCAGGAGCAATAACATATATGCTATCCCCTTCTATGATAACGATGCCTTCTTCTGAAATATTTCCTGAAGAATTTACATGACCTGTTTTAAAGTTAACTGTTTTTTAAATAAGTAGAAGTAGCATATGCTAACGTAATAATAAAAATTAAAGTACAGAAAATAGATAAACCAGTAACACAGTTATTTATTATCATTACCAAGTATTATGTTCTGTACATAACTATATGTGCTATGCTTATTTTTTTTTTTAATTATAGAGATATGGGGTACAAGTGAGAACTCGCCACATAAGTGGGCTGTGGTGAAGTGGTCTGAACTTCTAACTGACTCTCCCAGTTTACTCCCCTCTGGTAGTGGACCAGGTACCCTTTGTGTTGAACATGTGTCCCCTCCCTGCTTAGCAGCGCCCAGCCCTGCTGACCCCTCCCTTGTGCTAATGTGACTAACTGTTCAGGGTCCACTTCTGAGTGAGAACATGCAGTATTCAGTTCTTTGTTTCTGTGATAGTACACTCTATGTGCTATACTTTTCTATGAATGGCAATATAGTAGGTTTGTTTACACCAGCATCACCATAGACACTTGAATAATGTGTTGCGATACAATGTAATGCCAGCTAAGACATCACTAGGCAATAGAATTTTTCAGCTCTATTATAATCCTATGGGACCACTGTCATATACGCAGTTCATCATTGACCAAATCATTATGCAGCGCACAACTGTACTTTAAGTGGTGTGGAGCCTTGGACTCGAACCACAGGGAGCCTGGCAGTCCCTTCGTGGTAAGAAAACACAAAAGATCAAGAAAAACAGCAAAGCTGTGAAGTTCTAATGATGCCTCACAAGTCTTTGTGGAATCTAAGTTCAAATACAGGAACTTGCTCTCCCTTAATGGCATGTAAAATACAATGCTAGATTCTAAATTTGAGACATCAAGAGAGTTTGTACTTGACTTTAGGACCTTTGTGTGTCTCTTTCTTATTCTATCAGGGCATTCTCCAAATTGCAGGTTATTCCAACCTAAAATGGCCTTTCTCTAAATCTGACAAATAGTCTTACAAATGGTATGTTGAGAATGAAAAGTGAGCCTTTGACTTAGATGAATATAGTTATATAAACAAAAGTAAAAGTTTCATGTTAATAACAACTACAACTCAACAACCTAAACTTCAACTTTTGTTCTTTTTTTGTGGTGATTTTTTAATCCATTTGTTATCATTCTGCCAATGATTGGCCATACAACAGCAAAACTAGACTTGCTTTTCCCCAGTTCACTCCAGAATGTATGACTCTAAGATCTGCTAAAATTGAACAAAAGATGGGTGACCCCTTGATCTTTCTTGCTTTTAATGTATCTTTTTATAAATAAGATTGGTTACTCAGCCCTTTCTGAAGCTGAAAGCCAGCCTTAAATGTCTAAGTGACATGACCCTAGAAAAGCACAGACACCCTAAGACAATGAGATGCTAGAAATTAGAAATGCTAGTTGTTTTGCATCACAAACAGACTCATTGTGAATTTTTCAAACAAAATAACACAAAATGCTGTCCCACTTGACCTGGCTGGCACTTTCTCTTAGGGCAAACAAAAGGCAAATTGATTCTTTCTTCTAAAGCAATAACAGCAATGACAATATAATTGGTATCCAAGTGGCACCTTTTACTGGAACAGCTGAAAAACTCCACATCGAAAACCAGCCTACTATGAAAAATTCCAAGTTTGACACCCTATTTCATCTTGGACAACTGAGTATGAAACATTTTTGAAGTGCCGAGATACCTCAGCAAGCTTGGCCCTTTTCTCATGCCAACTCCTCTTGAATAAAAAAGAATCAGCTTAAAACAAGTATAACTAGTTAGAAAGTGAAGCAAAGAGGTAGGCATCGCAGATCATTGACTTGTGGCTTAGCAACTCTTTCAAGGTCTATGATGTACACAGTGCTATAAAGACAAAACAAATAAGACAAGATCTGTTCACATAATAACAAATACATTATGTGTGCTAGACATTGTGCTAACTGCCTTATAAATATTATCACATGTGATCCTTACAACAACCCTATGATATAGGTAAGAGGGTTATCTCAGTTTTGCAGTTGGTGGAACTGTGATTCAAAGAGGCCTTTTGGCCAAAGTCATTGAACTCATAAATGATGAGGCAGGATTCATAAATTGCTACCTTTTATGAAATCTAACAGATAAGGGAGGAGTTATCAGCGAATTTGATCATAAGGCAGAAGGAAATAACTGATTTAATAAATGTAGTACATGTAAATTTTAGAACATGTAAACCTGACAGATTGGGGCATTATGATGTTCATTTGCTTTTTTGCATTCGGATCCATTATATATCGAAGAGGGCTGACTCTACAAACTACATTTCCCAGACTCCTTTTCTGCCTAGGTTGGGTCAATGGTAAGCACTCACTGGTGGATGATGGGAAAGAGGGCAGAAGAAAGGGAGAAATCAAGATATTTCTCCTTCTCTCTGTTCTTGAAGCAGTGTTTTCATTCTTTGAGCAGTAGTAGTACCTGTGACTTTGCCTGCTCCAGCTTTCATCAGGCAGATCCACTCTAGTTTCAGCTTCTGATAAGTGGTTCTAAGTTATGGTTATATCAAGTCTTCATTTTTGTCCCTTCGACCTTGAAGTTGATGACAGCTTCCAGGAATTGTTTCGTTATGGTTTGCTTTTCCTTTCCTATCTGGTCTTTTAGCTCTTGTGCTTTCCTGTGTGATCTGGCTCTTTTAAGTCCTTGTTACTAATTTTCCACACTGCATTCTTGAATGACCAGATTTTATTTTTATTTTTTTTCTGGCTAGATCCTAGTTGATGCAGCTATCGTGGAGTTTCAGCTCGGCCTGGAAGAATCTAGTGGAACACAAGATTTAAACAAAATTGAGATTAAGTAGTCTTAACAGCAGTTCTCAACCTTGCCTTCTCTGTCTCATACTCATGGCCATCATATAGGTAGAAAATAAAATCAATCCCTCCTAACATGAAAAAAAATTGATTAGATATCCTATTTAAAGAGACTACTAAGTGGAAAGCATTCTTGCGTGGATCTTCCTCTCTCTGCTTAGAGATTATTAGTGCAAACAAAACAGAAATTTGTTTCAGCCTCTCAGAAAAACAGATGGTGAGTGATGTTAAAGACATATATGGCATTGAAGTGTGACTGGGCCTTCTGTACTTCCTGCCTTTTGGCTCCTGGGCGTAGCGTGCTGAAGGCAAATTGGAAAACAGAAACAAGGACACTCTACGCCAGCCCCAATCTGTGTGACGAAGTTGTAGGTGGCTTGGCAAAATGGTCGTAGATGCTCAATGTTGGCAAGGAAGAACACAAGAAGAGAAATACTCCAAACCTAAAGCATGTAGAATCATGCAAATAAATCACAATGTACCTTACACAGATAAATAAAAATAGCATTATAGGACAAGGCATTGCATCAAATTTTATCAAAGAGACATGCCATGAATACAATAAGTCTATAGAGTGAAATTGCTGAACAGTTATTGGAGAAAAAACATAACAGAATTTTGGGGGGTCTCAAGTGAGGTTCTGATGGGGAACTAAGCTCTCATGCCCTAAGTCAGTGGCTCTCAAAGCGTGGTCTCCCCACCAATGGCACTAGCAGCCCCTAGTTCCTTATTAAAAATTCAGATTCTCAGCCCTCACCCCAGACCTCCAGAATCAGAATCAGAAAGTGTAATCATCATTCTATGTTTGTAGATTTAAAAATTTTAATCTGATATTATGATTCTAAGGTCAATTAGGTAGTAGAGTTAGAATTAAAATTGATTGCATGGCATAGTATGCGGTTCTGTACAGATAAATAAAAATAGCATTATAGGACAAGGCATTGCATCAAATTTTATCAAAGAGACATGCCATGAATACAATAAGTCTATAGAGTGAAATTGCTGAACAGTTATATTTGGTCAGTTCTGTACACATGACCAAATGACTCTATCTGAATATATTGGTGCAATGGTGATTTTCCCTGATGTTTGCCATTTCGTAGGGTTTTCCACAGGGATACATTCGAGTTCACAGATGTGAGCACTCATGATCCCACAGGCTATCAGACAACTGTCTCTCTGCTATGGAAATTGGAGCATTCCAGCCACACATCTTGCCAGAGTCCAATAATAATTCTACTCTTTCTATGGATATCCAGCAATGCAGCTTAGTGGGCGGAGGCATGATCTCTAGAAGCAGGATTTAGCAATTACTTACAGTGAACTTTGACCAATTTCTTAATCCTTTTGAGTCTCAGTTTCTTTGTTTGTATAATCCTCATATTAACATCCTCTGCCTTACAGGGTTGTAATGTGAATTACTAAGAGAAAGCCTCCAAACTCTTTCACATACATCTTTTCTTTTGTGTCGCTTTGCCATCTCTGAGAAGACTAATAGTCACTCCAGACCCATGTATTCGATGGAGGTCATTGTATTGTTATAATGTTTATTTACAGAACCAAGCATGCCAATTTTTCATATATTGTTTCATTATCTGCAACAGAAATTCTCAACTTTGGCACTGTTGACATTTGGAGCTCGACAATTCTTTGTTATAAAGGGTATCCTGTGCATTGTAAGAGCCAATAGCATCCTATGGTTTTGACAACCAAAAACCATCACCAGATAGTACCAAAATTCCCCTAGGTGCAAAATCCACCCCCTAACCCCCACTCAATTATCCACTATCAAGCTAGAACTTCATTTAAGAGTGAGATTGCCCAACATTCAGGGAAACCAGTTATTAAACCCTTACAGAGGATTTTTGCTAATGGATTTACAAACTATTCACATTTTGGCAGGCCATTTGCTTTGACAAAGGATATATTTACTTGGAAGAAGCATCTTGGTGATTTAGGGCAAGTAATTTAATAAGTTGGGTAGAAAAGAACCCAACTATTAAATAAATACTTGTGTTTTATACTTGCCTTTCTATCTTCTTGATTTCTCTGTATTATGTTATTAAATTCAACTAGCTCCACCCAGCATAACATAAACTGAGAAGTTCTTAGCGGTTATCATTAAAATATTACCATTTACTAATTTGTTTATACTTAATTATAAACATGTGTTCCATGATCAGTCTCTTGAAATATAAACTTACCTGCATCTCCTCCTTCAACAGACCAAGAAGCTCATGGAAGTCTTATAAATAAGTAGATGCATTCTGTGAACCATCCCTGATGAATCTTGGAGCTTATCAACAGGAGAAATAAGACGGTTAACGGGAACTCCTAGCTGTCTTAACTCAACCTCTTCCCCTTTAGTGACCAGTTTAGACTAGACTGGCAGAGGGAGCTTCAGTTACCAAGGTGACATGAGGAACAAGAGGAAGAAGACAGCTAGCTGGTTTGTGGGTCCACATGGTGAGTGTCTAAATTCAAGTTTATTCCGGGTGATAGGAATGTGATACATAATGAATCCAGCAACATTAGAGTGTCTGGAACAGGTTGTGTGTGTCTCAGTGATCTGTGTAGCTGGAGCAATCAGAGTATTGATGTTGTGCATTGGAGTTTGCAGTGGTGAGTGTGTCTAGGTTGTCACTTACCAGTGTGAAATGTTGGAATAAGGCAAGCTCTTTCTGGTTCAGTCCAGTCCATGTCTTTGGTCCATTCAATGCGATCTGAGTGGTCAGTTTTCCCGGTTACATATTGAGTCCAGAATAAAGACTACAACAGGGACAATAGTATATATGGGTCACGGTGTGTCTACGGTGTTCAGCCTCTTGGACGTGACCAGTCTGGAGTGGACAGTGTACATGGAGCTGCCAGTCAGACTGGGCCATCATTATGCCTAAACTTGCAGTGTTCCTTGTGATTGGATGTCTCTCCACGGATGGGTATGATTCTCATTCTGATTTCCCAACGTTGCGGTTGGTTGTGGTTTTCACATGTCACTGGTTACCTGCTTGCTCATGGGCTGGGGAAATCACATAATAACCAAACTGAACTATGGAGGAATTGAATAAAAGTCTCTTCTCTTTGGGGAAGCCAACATAGATGAACTGATCTGATATTTACTTGACCTAGGAAGAGTCAGTTAGAATGTGTTCTTATTTCATTCGTGACATTCAAAATGACTTTCTTTTCAATCAGAGTTCATAGGTTTGGATACAGAGCTGAATTGCCATTTCCAAAGAAACTCAAAACACTATTTCATTGTTATCTGAAAGAAAAGCAAACTCACCAAGCAACACATTTCTGAAAGAGAAAAAAAAAGAGCCAGCTAATATATAGCCTGGGTGCCCTTCACCTTGTTGTTTACTGTTCCTCTGCTCTTGTTCAAATAGTTATTTAGTGGATCAAATGCTTGAATGCTAGTCTGGCAGGCACTCAAGAAATATAAACAACCTTTTTTGGTTTGTTTTTAATTTTTGTTTTGTTCTTATTTTTATTTTAAGGCCAGGAGAAAACATTCAAATGACACTGACAGGGAAGAGCAGATGTCTGCAGTTTATTTTCCTTGATTGGATTTTAAAAGAATTTGCATACAGCCCTATTTATTTTCACGTTGTCGCATTAGGGAGTCTGGACTCAGGAAGCCAACTGAGGGTCAGTGTTTGTCCTGGTTGATGGATGGTGGTGAGTGAGGCTCGGATCATTTGAGGAAAAGTCTGTGATTCGGAGCAGAGACAGAGAGTGATATTCACCATTGGGTCACAGCTGAGGAAAAATTTGCACAACTTTTTCTCTGGACTCTCTAGGGAATAACAATAATAATAATTGTTAGCAGCCTGCATTTCTTGAACATTCTGTTATGCACTTTGCATATAAAATCTAATTTAATATATTTATCACTCTGTGAGTTAAGTATAATGCCACAGCCTATTATCAGCCATTCTGACATGCAAAGATCTCTGAAACCAAAACAGAATCACCATTTTCTCCCATCAAGTTTGTGGCAAACCTTTTTGTGGCAAAGCATGGCTAGAATCGACGTGAGGTTATGCATATTTATTTTCCCATTCATGCAGAAATAGTAATGCAATGATTACAGGTGCTATATACCCTGGGGAGGAAGGTTTATCATTACATTTTAAAAATATGAACAAAAAAAATCTGAAAAATGCTAAATTTCAAAATCTATCTGGTCCCAAGGTTTTTGGATAAGAAATTGTGGGCTTGTGATAATATTATTATTCAAATTTTAAGGGTGAGGAAAATTACTCACACAGGTTAAAAAGTTTGTTCTGTATAACAAGTTTGTAAAAAGGGCAGCTCTTTTGTCTTGGTCATAATGGAATCAGTGCACTTATTTATATAAGCTTTAAGTATATTTTGTGTGTTATTGGCTAAGCCACCAATTCTCCCTCCTTCTGCTCTCTTGAGCTACTACTGGAGAAAAAAATTCTTACATCACAGTAGAGTGACCATAGAATTCATATTTGAGAGTCAAGAGGGCACTATTAATAAGTTCAACATGACAAAGAGCCCAAAGCAGAAAACAGAAAGCAGAATTGTCTGGCACAAACTGGAACACATGTTCCCTCTGTATACATAGAGACTTTACCCCAAATATAGGCTCAGAACAGAAAACCTAACTCTATGGTGAGTTAACACTTACCTTCCACTTAACTGCCACCCTGACTGATGATGAGTTTTTCCCAGAATAGGCTTATATTTTTATTTCCATTGCAAACCTTTCCTTGGCATGCTCCAAACTATTTCTGCCTAATGAAATTTCCATACTCCAAGATACAGGTTCAGTGGGGCCTACTGCCAAAAGCCTGCCCAAGCCTCCCCTGTTCTCTGCACCTTTGCAGCTCTCCCTTGCTGCCTCCATTACAAGACACCTGTCAAGCTAGAGTTTGTTCAGTGGCAGGTGTATTGATGAAGCACCCAGTTGTGTGATGCCAACGTTGACTGGTGGATAGTGGAAGATCCGTGCTTCCCATTGGTCTTTTGAGGTAAAGAGCTTTCTTCCTTGGCTATCTCTGATGAAGGCTGTTGAGACAATGTGCCCTTAAAAGTTTTTTCAGCAAGTTCCAAGGGTGAGAGATAATGCCGACTGATGCTTCCTGATTCTTCTGTCAAACTGTGGAATCAATGTTTTTTTTCCAAGAGGAATATTAATTCGCCAAACAAATTTTATTAACCAGTCCTAGGTTCTGTTTCTAACCCAATGCTCCTAAAATTGTGGCCTGCGCAACCTACAAAATAACTGCCAAGGGCATTTGATAGAATGCCCATTCTGATTCTACTATATGTAATCTGTTCTCTGAGTTGGAGCTCAGAATACGCATTTTAAATATATTTCCCAAGTGATGATGCACAAGGTATAGTTGGAAACCACTGCTCTAATTAAATTGAATTAAGTAGGTTTCCCTTGATTTCTAGTGCTCTTTCCTTCCTTCCTTCCCCTTTCTTCATTTATTAAGTAAAAATTCAAGAACAACGGCAATCTAAAAAGGCAACAAATAGAAAGAGTTTGAAAGAATGCACATTTGACCATCTGTTCCTTGTTTTGTCCCAATCTCTTTTCTACACAATCCTCCAACACACACACACACACACACACACACACACACACACACACACACTTAACCACCAGAAATGAAGACAAATAGAAGATAAGTAACAAAACAGAGTCCGAGGGAAGCTACTTTCAGTTATTTACTTATTTTTTTAAAAGTAATTT
>CAUYQG010103157.1:0-29819 GCA_963574415.1 Tarsius wallacei
AAGGACCCCTGAAAGCTGACAACATGCAGAGACCTAAAGAAAACAGGGAATGCAGCCATCTGGACATGTAGGGGGAAACACTCCTTTTACCAAAGGAATAGCATGTGCAAAGGCCCCAGGGAGAGAACTCCATGAAAAAAAAAAAAAAAAAAAAAAATTTTAGAGTGAAGAAAGAAGCAGGAACAGAGAAGAGAGGTGATTCCTTGGAAGATGAGAAAATCAGTACACTTTATTAATAACTCATTACTATTCCAGATCTAGCGTTTATCACTCTCTTTTGGAAAAAGTCTTTTAAAGTCTGTGTTGTTTTAGCCAAAGAAGTACTCTCCTAGGAGAAAGGGCATTAATACAAGGGGAGAGAAAGCAGGGGCATCCACTGTATCCCATTTTACTCTCCCAAAAGATGGATGTGAAGGCAGAAGACCTGAGGCTACAAGGGAGGCAGAAAGAGGAGATGTGTGGCAGATGCAGGAGAGAAGAGAGAAATGCCTAGGAGAAAAATGAAAGGGAGAAAACAGTTGAGGAGTGTCAACAAGAACTGCTAAGCCTTAAACATTTATTAAATTACCATATTGAAGAGAAGACAATGCTTGAGTGTTTTCAAGTACTTTACACCCTTTGGGTGTTTGGTGTGGGTGGGTGGGGAGGGGTGGGGGAAGGGAGAGCTTTGAAGCCCTTGCCAGAGGATGTGACTGGGGGTGTGGCCTGAAGCTCTTCTAAGCACACACTTTGCTTATTTCATCATCTTGCCTATCGCTGGAGGGTTAGAGGTGATCATTCCTACTGAGGTGACATTTCCTGTCTTGATTAGGACAGTGGGTACCATTAAGATTTTTAACTGAAGCCTGCAACCACTTTTTAATGCCTGAAACTAAGTAGATGATTTTGTTTATAAGACATTCTGTTGAATTTGGAAAAGGTGAATTATTAAACCCTCTCTGTGTCACAAAGCCTGGAGTGTTTGCTACTAATTGTGCAACTCCAGTCTGTTTTCTTTTAGTCAATTAGACTAGTGTTTTTCAAGCTTAGGGTTGCAACCCATTAGGGGATCATGATATCAGTTTAGTAGGTCCAGATCAGTGGTTTCAGACATGAGAGAGAAGAGAGTGGCATGGAAAAGGGCGTTTCACAAAACAGACACCGAATCTCAATGTGGAAGTGTCGCTCCATGTGGCTCACGATTTTTGAACACCTGTTTCAAAAATTCTGGAGGAATCTGTATTTTTAACCATTTTGCCAGGGATTCTGATGAAGATGGTCCAGAGGGCTATACTTTTAAGAAACACTTAGCATACTTAGCTGTCCCTCTTTCACAAAAAGGTATTGGTTAATCAACTGCAAGAGATACTATATCCAAATATTGAACCAGATGCAGTAAAAGTGTCAGCCATTGACTTAACTTTTAAAAGTACTGCTGTTCATAGAACTTGCCGGTGTACTAGGCCCTGATGCTGCCATCTTGGGGGAATTGGAAGCCCAAGTAATATGCTTTTCACTTTAGTGGTACAAAGAGGCAGTAGATCTCTTTGATTCCTTTGCAGTAACTCTTTACTTGGAATGAGAGCGACTGGATAACCTCTTTTCTCACCAAGTTTTAGTTTAGAACTTTTGAGGTATTTGGAAGTTTACGCAGCTCAACTTTTCCTTTCATATTTTACTCCTAGTATTCCCTATATCCATGCTTCTCATTACTTTCAGAAGTTTGCAAAGATGGTTGTGATCTCTTCTGGTGGCAGCCACACTGCTGTGATCCATGATTAGATTAAGCATTTTAGCTAACCAGGGCTTGGACTGGCCATTCAAAGAAGACAGTCAAAGGCTGAGAACTTCAGTATTGTTCAAAACGTAAGAGTGGTGAAGGCCAGCCATCCCACAGTGTGTGGCTTCGGTGACATGCTTGTGGCCCATGAAAGCCTTCGACTATGCCAGCACAGCACTTTTAAGGTCAGTAAAGCCGGCCTAAATGCACAATGCACACACTAGTTGCAATGTTCAGTTCCCTGGATAATTCAGGTTGTCTGAGTATTAACTATTGGAACTTATCTGTAATAGTTAGGACCGAAGCCTACAAAGCCATATCATGATCTGTGATTAAGTTAACAGCTTGTGTCTTAGTGCTATGTTTTCCAACCTTTCACAAGATATGTGAAGGTACAGTTCTGTCACTGGCCTAAAGTGGAGTGAAGAGTTAAGTATCAGATAGGAATACGTGTGGGAGAAGGAATGCTAGCTCATCAAACAGAATTAACCACGGCAA
This sequence comes from Tarsius wallacei, assembly GCA_963574415.1. NCBI lineage: Eukaryota > Metazoa > Chordata > Mammalia > Primates > Tarsiidae > Tarsius > Tarsius wallacei. The sequence continues at coordinate 2,258 of CAUYQG010103157.1, forward strand.
CAACCTGGCATAGTGCTGAGTCTAGAAATTAGTCACATGTATAAATAGAAGGAGATGATTCTCGGTGTTCCGGGCCCCCACAAATACTGATTTCCAGAATCTGAACAGAATTATTATTGGAGCTTCAATTTTAGGAATTGAGGTTATAGTTTTGACTGTTCTTCTTCTAACAGTTAGGGTAGGGAACAAAACTTTCCTTGGTAGAAAACACGGGAAAGGTACTACTTGCTGAACCCCAGGACTGCTATATGTGGGATGGGTTGTAATTCTGGATAGGGAGCAGTGTTTGAGGGATCGATTATCAGGTAAGCCCTTATTAAGCATTGCTTCAGTAGAGTTGGAGTCATAGGATCAACCTGACATTTTATTCCATGGGCTGACACCCTTCCTCCTGGGATGCTGTTTTGGGAAATGATAAAGAATAATCAGCATGGTATTATTTTCCCATTTTATTGATGTGACTTTAAGGAATGAAATGTCACAGGGGTATCTGGAGAGTGAATCTGAGCCTTAAACTCAACTTTTCTGACTCTTTCTATTGCTGTCCACCTCCCACTGCACCATGACGCCTGTGCTGGTTAACTCCTTCTCTTGTTGGTTCTCCTGGACTTGTCAGCCTCTGAGGCCAGGTCTCCATGTCAAGCTCTGCTGCATTGCCATCCAGAGAGGCTTTTCTCTCCCATATGTTGTTCAGATGTATGTGCTCTGTGTTACTGTGGCATCCAGGGATGTGCCTGCTACTGCTGAGACTGAGTTCTTCAGAGCTGATCCTTCCTGTTGGGTGTCTTGGTCTAATGTTGACCTTACCCTTGAGAGTCAGTGGATCCTTCTCTCAGGGACAGTGTGCCCATCAACCAAGCACATTCATATGAGCCAGAAGGCAATTTTAAAAAAATAAAATGAGAATAATATTTGCCAAGAAAAATGGGCATGTATTCTTTAGCCAACATTTTTTCTTCTGTGGATGAGTCACGGGGAAGGCAAAAGCATGGAGCCAGTTGGGAAGGAACCGATTCAAAGGGGGATACACTTCACAGAGTATTTGCCAGCTTGTCATGACTTTTCTTCTCCTGCCTGTAGATTCATACCATCTGAGGGACCCAGAGACTGGAGTCCTTTGATCAGAGTGGCTTCCTTCTTGAGTGATGCGGAGGCTCCTGGTGCTGTTTTTTCCTACTTGCAGGCTATTGGCCATTGTATTGACCCTTTATTTCAGGCAGTCTCAGCCTCAATGCAATTGACATTTCAAGCTGGATGGTTCTTTGTTTTGGGGACTGCCCTGTGCACTGTAAGATATTTACTGGCTTCCCTGGCCTCTGTTTGCCAGACGCCAGTAGAACCTCTCAGTTGTGACAACTAAAATGTCTCCAGGTATTACACATTTTCCTCAGACCATCCTCCCCTCCCCAGTTGAGAACTGCTGCTTTGTCTTCTTGAATTAGTTAGGCCGATTGTGTGTTATCAGATTGTATAGACTTCCAGCAGCAGTTGTAAGTGTCCCAGTTTTCTATTTACTGCTTATTCGTTGGAGTCTAAGGTGATATATTCACTGATGGGAGGGCTCATTCTTTATGTGCATTTCTTTCCCCAAGCTCTCTGAGTTTCCTCTCTAGCTTTCTTTACTCCTGTATTGCAACTGTTTCCCTAATCCAAATGATTTTCAAGTTTGAATCGCTTGAGTGTTTCTTCCTGGTACCTTATGGCTGAAGAAAACTGCAACTAGGGAGTTTAAATATTTTCCCTAACAGGGTTTTGAATTCTGACCACTGGTTACTGCCTTAACTGTAATCTTTACGTAATGGGAGTAAGAGAAATGAAACAAGGAAGGTAGGGAACAAAGCTCAGCTTGGCTCATTCAGAGCCCTTTGTCACAAGACAAAGGAAATGTCTGCGTGGGAATGAGTTAACTGAGTACAGTGCCTCCTCCTTTGCTTGTCAAATCCACCTTGCCTAGTTGGCTAGTAATGGATATTGATACTCCATTAGTGTGACCAGGACATTGTCACAGGTCAGGAGAAGCCTTCAAGGTATTGCTTTATGTGAAGTCCTTTCCCACGTCATCCATTAGATTTCTGTCCTAATCACGCCATGTTCATTTTCTTATGTAATTATCTGTCAACCTTTTATTTACCTTCTCTATTTGGCATCTGTAGTAAAGTCCAGAACAGCAGCTTCAGTGCCGTAGAAATATTGCTCAGTTGCATACTGGCTGTGTCTCCATCTCCCCAAGGCATCAGGGCCTTCTTATAAGTCACCAGCCCTGTAGCAGCCCTCCACCCTTCCTTCCGCCCTTTGTGCTTTTTTTTTTTTCGAAATTGCATTGAGAGCGCCAGTGTTTTGTACTGTGGAGTTCAGTGGCTGAGTAGTACTGGATGAGCTGTATTTTCCAGGCTGCTACACACAATTACCCTTAATTTTGAAGAGTAATGCATTTCAAAATAATGTTTTTTTCTGTTTTTTGGGCTCTTTAGCCCAAATGCATAACCACAGTTGGCGTTCCCCTTGGTCTTCAGAAGGCATGTGGCTTGGGAGATAGAGCTGGTGGAGGAGTTTGGTCAGACTGAGCATTTTTGGTTGAGTGAAAAGTGAATTCCAACAACACTCAGTAAGGCTGGTTTTTACTTGACTCTTGCCCACCCCCCAAACCACCCCACCCCATCATTTCCTAGATTTGTTTTGTGGACCCATGCCCTGGTTATTCTAGCTGTGGGCCACTCTGTTGGAAGTAACCACGACTCAAAATTTTTGGTTTAGGGGAATGGGACTGATCTTTTTATATACTAAATAATAAGAATATGTTGTGTATGTGTATGAGACACACACATGCACAAACATACACACATCCTTCCATGTAGCTCTCCTAATAGAATTCTTTAGAAGCAAATAAATGATTATATCCCCAACTCCTGTTTTCTCCAGTGCTTGTCACTTGTATGGCAATTTGGCACAAATCACATGAAATCAAAACTTTTATCAAGGAATGAATAATGGAAAGAATGGAAACCATCATCTAGCCTTGCTCCACTACTAGGAAGTGACTTTGACTCATCAGAACTATTTTATCACTTACTATCCATTCTTCAACTGAGGGTTTTTGAGAAACATTTGCTTGGATTTATATGAGAGAAGCACAATAAAGCTTTATTTATTCATTGTAGTATATTTTAAAAAGAGATATGGACTTATTCTTAAAATGCATATAAATATTTTCAAATCAAATTATTGCTGGGCTTACAGCTCCAATCATAATGCTTCATTCATTCATTCATTCAATGAGTCAACAGCCATTTTGCTTGCATTTAACGTGCTGCAGTTTGAGCGCTTCATATGTAGAACAAGGGTAGGGAGAGCTATGTCAGATGCAGACCTGTTAACAGACAGTAATAACTGAGTGTGCTAAATGTATGATTACAGTGTTTGCAGATCACAGAGGAAGGAGTTCACAAATGAAGTGACTTTTGAGAAAGTCTGAAAACTGAGTATTTAAGAAGCTGATGTGTTTAGGGAATACGGTTATCAGGGTGGTGGAGGAAAGTCTGGAAGGGGCTTTATGTCAACTCTGCCTGGAGCTGGACATTTGGATTGAGTGGAAAGGAATGCCAAAGGATTTTAGGCAAAGAAAATGCTCAGTGGGATTTCAATGAGAATTCTCCATCTCCAGGCAACCTGGAGGATGGATTAGATTGTACAGCAGTAAGGAGGGACCAAGGAAAGATGGGAGCTCGGGGCTCTTCCCTTCTAGGTCTACCCAAATAAACACACGGTTTTGGTCAGATGATTAAATAAATAAAGCAGTGCGCTTGCTGTGTAAATGCAACTTGGAGACAGGCTGCCCCACCCCCACCTTTCAATCTGAGCCCCCAGCTGGATGCCAGCCAGAACCTTAGCAAAGGGGCAGGAGGGGAGGTATGCACTCACCGTGTTTGCCTGTGGACATTGATGACAAAATTAAATGATTTGGTGAGTGGTTGGATTTGGGAAAAAGGATGCGGAGTCTTTCAGGTTTAAAGCTAAATAAATACTTATTTTTAAATTGAGGGTTAAAATCTCTGTTGGAGTATACCAGCTGGGTGGCTTCAGGTATGTTAATTGTCTCTCTGGGCCTCAGTTTTCACATCTTTCAAATGGAGTTAATGTAAGTTTCTAACTCTTAGAGTTGCTGAGATGATTAAATGTAATAATAAGTGTAAAGTAGGGCACCCTGAAAGCCTTTTGTTGAATTTGCTATTACTACTGATGTTATTATTACTAATTCAGTAGTTTCTATTCAGGATTTTAATTCAAATATCTTAGTAAAATAATTTAAAGACATTATTTCATTTTCTTTAAGTGGCCTGGGTAATTCTTCCTAAACTCTTGACTAGATTTAGTTTGCTTTTTACATCTTTTCTTCAAGAATAAAGGAGAAAAAGGGGAGGGCAGCTAATGGGTAAAGGGAAGACATTGGTCAGAGGGAACAAAGTTTCAGCTAATAGGAGGAACATATTCTAGTGATTTATTGCACAGCATGGTGAAGTAGTCAGTAATAATGTATATTTCAAAGTAGCTAAAAGAGAAGTTGTTAAATGTTCTCATCACAAATAAATGATAAATACTTGAGGTGATGGATATGTGAATTAACCTGATTGGATCAATTCACAAGGTATACATGTATCAAAACATCACATTGTACCCCATAAATATAAATAATTACTATTTGTTGATTAAAAACAAAACTTAAAAAAAGAATACAAGATGAGTACTGATCACTGAAATGCAAGTCAAATTATGATTCACTGTGAATTAAGAGAACTGACATAAGGAATCAAGATAGCAATTTAGAGTCCTCAAAGGAAATCTGTTCTTAATAGATATCTATTCCCAGTTCAATTCATGCTAACCTGGAAGTTTACTGTTTTGTTTGTTATTTTACTTTGGGGAGAGAGAATGGAGGTTGTTGATTGAGACCCTTTCCCTTTGCTCGAGTCCAGCTTTCTGAAGCTGTTTGTGTTTAAGTATGAAACCCAAACTAGTGGAACAATTGTGGAGGAGGAATGGGCAGGACTTGAAATCAGTTGAACTGGTTTTCGTATGAATATGTGCATGTAAAGGAAGCTCAGTGGATTCAATGGATTAGTGTACACCCCTTCTTGAATCATTTGGAACCTCCCACTAAGTAGGGGATTGTGGAAATATCCATTGGCAGGTGGGTGGTTGTACAGTGTTAATTTTTCTTCATTAGCCTGAGCCAGTTCATCAGGCTATCAGCCAGACTAGAAATTACTCTAGGAGTAAAAATAGAAAAATAAAAGGAGGATGACTGCAGTCCCAAGTGTACAGACCCAGTATAGCTCTGTTGTCCCAGCATAATGAATTGCACCAACTTTCACTTTCAAAGTGTGCTGGGTTGGACGATCCATTTTATGGGTACCTAAGTAGAAGCCACCTGTTTCCGTTTCCATTCATTCTTGCCGGCTATGGGCAGTTTGTTTGGATGCCTTTCTTACTTTATGCTCCTTCAGGAAGGCAGCAAGTAGCTTACAGGCTCACCAGCTCATTAAGCCGTAGCTCAGTACTCGTTAAACAGTCACTTAGTAAAGGCTTTTATGGAGTGAATTGAAAAAAGAGAAACCTCAACTAGGCACTAAAATGCCCTAGATAGGACGGTTCTGAGAGCAGAGAGCCACAGGGACATGACTTTAAGCTTCGGCTTTGAAAGTAGGATCCTGGCCAGGCTCGGTGGCTCAGCCTGTAATCCTAACACTTTGGGAGGCGAGGCGAGTGGATTGCCTGAGCCCGTGGGTTCGAGACCCACCCGGGCAACTTGATGAGACTTTGTCTCTACAATAAATAAAAAATTAGCTGGGTGTGGTAGTGCGCGCCTGCAGTTCCGGCTACTTTGAAGGTTGAGGCAGAAGGATCACCCGAGCCCAGCAGGTCGAGGCTGCGGTGGCTGGGAGCGTGCCACTGCACTCCAGTCTAGGCAATGGAGTGAGACTCCAACTCAAAACAGAAAGAAAGAAAGGAAGGAAGGAAGGAAGAAAGAAAGAAAGTAGGCTCCTTTGTGCTGCAGCCCCACTCCCATTATTATAGTTACAAAATTCACTTATCTAATCATTGTATGCAAGTCTTGATTGGACCCCACAGATACACACTGTCTTCAATGTATAACATTTCTAGTCACTTTCTTTTCTTTTACTTAGGAGAGTGGTACCTATGGATTATTACGCAACCCGAGGATTCACTGTATAGCAATGCCTCTTTTTTTTTCTTTTTTTTTTTTGAGTGTCACTCCATCACCCAGGCTGGAGTGCAGTGGCACGCTCCCGGTCACCGCAGCCTTGACCTGCTGGCCGCTGGTTATCCCCCGACCTCAGTCTTCCAAGTAGCCGGAACTACAGGTGCGCACTCCCACGCCCAGCTAATTTTTTGATTTATTGTGAAGACAAGGTCTCACCTGTTGCCCAGGTTGGTCTCAAACCCGCGGGCTCAGGCAATCCTCTCGCCTCAGCCTCCCAAAGTGCTGGGATTATAAACTTGAGCCTCTTTTCTTTATATCAGGATGGGATGTGTAACGTTAAATAGAATCCAATATAAAATATATGTTTAAAGACCCATACAAAGATTTAGGTGGTAAAATACAGATTTACAGTAAATCACTAGAGGATTATATTCATATCAAAATATATAGTTTAAATTCAAACATATTAACCCACTTTTTACCCGTTTTACAAATGAGGGAATTCAGGTGTCAGAGAGGCTGACTGCCCAACATCACATAAATTTTAAACCAAACCTTCTTTTCTGCATCATAACATATGGTACACGCCCTGCCACCAAGTTTTCATTAATTCATGCAATTCTCTTTGTCTCAGTTGTTGTGTTGAATGGGTTATGATTGTGTTACTTAATGAAGGAAGATGAATGATTTAACTTGTCAGGAGCATGTAAAAGAACACAGTCAGGGCAGCAAACTGGGACTCCAATTGTGGCCAACAGCCCACAAAATGGCAGAGAGGAGAGAATATGATGGTGATTCCTTTATGGATGCCATGACACATCCTTTTTTTGTAGTGGGCATTGTCACCCACTTGTTTAGGGCCAAGTAGAATCTCCTCAAATGTGCTGCTCACAATTCTAGCATAGGAAAGTGTGCAATAAAACAGTATGAGACTTGATGCATGTACCTGGGAATGATAAGACATGAGGGTGTACATAAACATCAGTTGTAAACACCCTCAGGTTTGTTTTTATTTCAAAGTGTATCTTTCAAACAATGAATAGGTTGCCCAAAGGTAATTTTTCATGATTGGATCAGAGCAAGGCCCAGAAAAATGGCATACTACCCAGTTTTAATGTTGAATTTCACTCTTCTTTCAGAATCCAGAAATTGTATTAGGGAGAGATGGACCCATCCATTGTAAGCAATAAGTACAAAAGTAGGTAGATACCTAGGATCATGCAGGGAAAGGGAACCCAATGGGCTGCTTCAGGGGCTGCTGCAGAGACTGCTGCCTTTTACATTCAGAAGAGGGATCAGGGTATACTTTAAATTCTTAATTGCTACTGTGGGTTTGAATTTGCCTCCAGCAATTTGATTTGGAAATACTCTTTTTTTTTTTTTTTCTTTAAGGCTAGTCAAGTGAAGCAGTGTGAATGGAGAAGGAACAAAGAAATCTGTAACTGGTTGTGATCAATTATTTGTAAACACCACTGCACCTGGGCCAGCTGGAAATACTCTAATTTATTTGTTCGTTCACAAATATTTATTGAGCACCTGCTGTGTACCATGTGGTATGCTCGGTGGTTCATAAACAATAGTGAGCCTCTTTCCTAGGAAAACAATAGATCTGTGGCTAATTTCATGGTCTGGGCTGCTTATACACTAGTGGAGGAAATGTTCATTCATCAAAAGCTCACACAAATAAATATGATGTTCAAATTGTGCTAAGGGCTGTGGGGGAAAGGTACTGATGCTAGGAGGGCATACATAGGGAGATTAATGGATTCAGAGGGATCTGGGAAGAGAGAGAAAGGATTTTCACTGGGGACAGACAACTGGCATGTGAAGGCCATGAGGTGTGAAGAACTGACCTTGGTGTTGCAGGATCTGAAGACCAAAGTGCCTGGGGCAGGGAGCACTCCAGCCCTGGATACGACTGGGAAGGAGGGATGATTGGGACTGCCAGTCTAGGTTTTTATCAGAAGAGCAATGGGAAGTCATTAAAGTGTTTCACCCAAGGGAGTGACATGATCAGATGTGTGCTTCAAAAAGATCTTCCAGGCTTCAATGTGTAAATTTTACATCACTTGAAATTGGTCACAATGTGACTTCACTATCACTACTTTTAGAATCTAACCATTTCTAAAAGAATCAATTTAGACACTAGTGTCTTCTTTAAAATTTAAACAGCAATTTAAGCGAGTGATTTAGCATGGATATTGCAACCACTTAGGAATGATGAAGTACCTCATTCTGTGGGCCTCAGACTTCAAAATGCCTAAGAATCGCTAGGGACCCAGGAAACTGCATTTTAACAAGTCTCTCAGGTGCTTCTGAGGCAAGTGGTCCCAGACTTCACTGCTCTCTTCTTTCTAAAAGCACCATCCTAGAGAGTGGGAAGGAGTGAAAAGAAATGATAAACCTCGAAGTACAACCTTATTGGTCAGCCAGAGGAGGATGGAACCTCTTCATTGCCCAGGTTTTAACCTGGATCTGTTCTCCCAACACTGAAGGGATTTTCTTTCAGTGCACCTGAAATGGATTCTAAATCCTCTGAGTTTCTCCTAATTTATTTTCTAATCCTTTCATATGCAGCTGTTTTCTCAGATCTGTGGCTCACTCTCTCTGTGTCTCTGATATTTTGCTTTTCATCGTTGTCACTCTTCAGTAAGAATCTTTGTAAGTTCCCGGATGTGTTCTGAGGCAGGCAGGGATTACAAGGTAGTGGGTTAGCCCAGCCTTATGGAGAAGGGAGATGAGAAACCCCCATGTGGATTTTACTTCCTTTGCCCCTTGCGTCAGGAGACATCACTTGCACAAGGGAGAGACAAGTCCGTAATTGCCACAACAGGGAGTTGTTTTCAGAGACATAAAGACTCAGGGACACTAGGATAATTAGTTCCAGGGGGCTCTCCTTTGCCCCTTACCCCCATCCTGTTCCTGGGTGTCTGTCTTCAAATTCTGCTCAGAAGCCAGCAGTGCAGAACAGGGTAGACTCACTCCTGTTCCCCAGCAAGTGAGTTTATGAGCCCAGAATTCCTACTCAGGTGAAATCAGGTAGAAATGAATATTATGGGTAAACCGAGCACAAAAGAAGTTTCATGGAAGGCATCAGGCAGTTTGGTGGCTTGGGGAGAGAGGCACCTGATTTCCTTTTTAAGTAAAGTACCTGAACTGATATCCCCTCCTGGTCCACATGATGCAAGCGGTGATCACCTTCTCTGGGAACCTTCCGTTACTTCCTAGCATTTGGTCCCTGGAGACATAAAGTGCTGACATTGATCGTGCTGTTTCACACTCTGTTTCATGTCTTTTTCTCTGAGTAGACTAGAGGGCTTTTAAGGCAGGCGTTCCAATACTGGGCCCATAAGAGGTACTCAGTAAATGTCTGTAGAAAGAAGCACTATTATCCATGTATGTGAGCACTGTGTCCTTTTCAGGTCTTGGAAATGGCTTCTTTGCCCTTAATTTGGGGCCCCAGGGACACTCCTTTCAGGGATGCCTGGCATGTAACTCTCGCTGTCCCTAATTTTACTAAGACTGGCCCTGTACAAAGTCACTGATAGAAAAGCCTCTGGGCATGGGCCAGAGCTAGTGTTAGGTGTGGAGAAGGATTTGGCATTGGCTGTGCAATGCCCTCATCTGAGGGAGACACTGATTACTGTCTTAGCATCATCCCACTGTGCCCAAATCCAGTAGATGTAATGAACTTTCCAGAAGAGAAAACCAGCATTTTGTCATTGGCTTACAGTCTGCAGAAGTGTTCCTTCCTTGTTTATCTACTTACAATTCTTTCCTAGTCATCAAAGAGCCTATGGGGCATAGACATTAAAAGACCAAAACTTGGAAGAAAATGTTTCTTGACATTAAAAAGTATCTTTTCCTGGCTGAGAATGAAACAGTAATCTGGGTGATGGGAGAAAAAAAAAAGTATCTCTTCATCCACAGCTCAGCCAGTGTTGAATTTGAAGGGTCTGTTTCTTCCTTCCTTCCTCCCCACTTCTTGTGGGTGACCAGGCATCCGTGACACACACACTGGGGGTTGGGATCTTTACCACATGTGTGGTTACCCACATTTCATTTATTACATTCTGAGAGCACCATGGCCTTGATAATTTATGTTTCTAGGCTATAATTGCATATTATTTTTCTAGCAGCTATCAGGGGTTTCGGCTAGCAATTGAAACTTGATAGTGTCTTGGCTTCTCGTTGCTGGAACAATTTATCCTGATGTTGGAGTGCAGATCTGAGCCCATTTCTTTTAAGCCAAATAGCACACACGCAGTAAACCCCAAACCTAAGTGTTCTGAGTTCACTCTGGAAGTGGAGCATATTCAGGCCTTTGCAACCACATTCTATGACCTTCCACAGCCCCTGCTCCCTCAATACAATAACCAAACAATTCGTTGCTTTTCCAGTGTGGAGACCCTGCCAGTTGCTGAGCATATCTCTTTCAATTCTGCATTCTTGCACTTGGGAAATCACCACAGGATGGGTTCAATGACCTACTGGGCACACTGTGAGATGGACCTCAGCTACACCTCCATAGATCACCTGGTCTCCAGAAGTCCCTCCTCTTACTGGGGCCACAGTGATGTTTCAAGTCTCCTGGAATTTCTATCAGTTCAGAGTCATTGTTCAAGAGACCCTGAAAGATGTGATTATTTCCTAAAACTCTGCACACAGTCACCCTGGTAAAAGGCTATACATAGGTCCCCTTGGGAAAGACTAGGAAAGAGATTAACAGGATACATTTTTTGGCAGTGTACCAGGGTCCTTCTTCAGAGGGACCTGGCCTCCCCTTTGTACTGGGTCTATAAACTGGTCCACGTCTAAGAATTGGTTGTGGAGCTGTGACTCTCTCTTTTTGTGATTCAGGTAAAACTTTTGTTCACTTGACCTAGAACTTTTCTGCTTATACTTATCAAGTAGGAATTTAGTAAGCTTCCTATCTCTTCCCACTTCTAGAAGCACCATGATCAACCAACCAACACCACAGGCTGGTGCACATTAGACTATTCTGATTGCTGCCTCAATTCTGCTGTCCATCATGGTAACAATGCCACAGTAGAAAGTGTTTAATCAGGGTCCTTGTCTATGGTGAGGCCTGACCCTGCTTGCTCCCTTAGTGACTTCCCTGAGCTGCCTCACGGGGTCCAGACTTACACAGATCCAGGTTGAAATTACTTACCACCTACTTGCTGTGTGACTTAGGGCACATTTATTAAGCTTTCATAGCTTCTGTTTCCTCTTGTATAAATGGAAATGATGCCCATGTGTGGTTGTCAAGATAAAATGAAGAATGTAATCAGTGAACAGCAGAGTTCTTTGGCCTTGGCAGGAGTGCAATAGATATGAGGGGATATATATGTTTTGAAGCTCTCCTCCAAAATTCTGTGGCCAAAGGCCATCATGGGTTGGAAGGGATGAAATTAGGAGTCACCAGTGAGCTCACAGAGTACTCTGTTCCTGACTGACTTCCTGTATGCTTCAAGTTTGCTGATGATCCGAAACATATGCTTGATTTTGACTTGTGCAGAAAAAAAAAGTCATTTCCTTTGAACAGGTTATGTCTACAAAAAAAATTTCACAATATTTTCTGTCCTTTGCATTGCGACTTAACTTTCAAGTTTACTGTGTTTTTCAGTACTAAAGTTTGATTTCTGGGGTCTTGATTTTTCTCTGTTTGAAGAAAAGAAAATCTGTCTGGGACAGGTGACCTTTTTGTTCTTTGCCAGTGCTCTGAGGAGTACCTCTTGTGGGTCCCACTGTGGACTTCATTCATTAACTCATTCTTTGAGCACTTTATGCCAGGGAAATGGCGATACCTGAGGAGGAGGCCATGATGGATGCAGCTGTAATGCTCTGTGGCTGGTTCTGCCAGGCAGAAACCCAGATGGGGGATGGCAGAGGAGGCCTGTGTGCTGCCGGCCAGAGGTGTGCCATGCAAAATGCTGTTCCTGATGGAGCTTTTTGGGAATTGGTGGCCAGGCACTGAATTTGAGGTCAAGAGGCCAGAGTCCTCGTGGGGCTAACACTGACTGTACCTGTGCCCCCTTCATGACTTCATTTTCCTCAGCTGTGGATGTGGATGGAAGGTGCTAGACATGAGTGATAGATCCTAAGCAAAAATCTGTGGGCAGATCAACTGCTTTAGAATCATCCCAGCGGCTTGAAAAAAATCAGAATCTGGCATCTCAGCACCAGAAATTCTGATTCTGGGGTGAGTTCCTAAAATCTGTATTTATACAAAAACTTTCTAATTTGCCCTCCCGGGTAATTGTGATATGAAGCCCCTTTGAAAATCACGGAATGACTTCTGTACTTCCCTCTTCCTTCCTGTGGCTCCATTCTTCATCCTTTTCAACCCAGTGACATTTTAAATGTCTCCTTCAGAAAGACTTCTTGGTCTCTAACTGAGCAGCCCTCCACAGAGGATTAGTTCGTGCCTCTATGCAAAAAAGAAAAAGCAAAAACAAAAACACATCAGTTTGTACTCGTTCATGTTTTCATCTCCCTTGCTGGTTCATTATCTGAAGGTAATGATGGTACCATAGCCAGTCAACTTTGCATCCTTTGTGCTCTGCCTACTGCCTGGCACGTAGAATATGCCCAGCAGGGGATTTTCATATCTGGCCAGATGGGAGAGTAGTGAAACTGATGATCAGCCCTTTTCCCTGCCTGTTAGCACCTCTGGGAAAGATTTCAGAGGTGTTTCAAACAAACCACTCCAACCTATTTGGGATTGCTCATTGAGATGCTTAATCTGTGCCAGCCTCTTCATCCCAAATCTATGACTGTTACAAAAGTAACTTTCTTTTATCCTTTAATTTGGAGGCCCCCAAATGGATGTGGAGTCACTGAGGGAAGTGATGGGGAAGCAGACAAGTTGGAGATCAACAGTCTAAACCCAGGTGTTTTGCAAATCCTTCCAACATATTCTTGGCATTCTCCCTCTATACCTCCTCTCTTGCCCAATTGAAAAAGACAACCCACAGTACGTGTGCCCAGATCCTCCTCTGGACAGAATAGAGTTGTGCTGAGAAAAGGAAAGTTGATTTCCTGGTTGTTCTCCCACGCACAGAGTTCTGGGTGGCACCATCCCACACTATTTGCATCACTGAGCTACACATTCTGCCAAGACTGCGTCTTAAATTTAAACACATTTTGTTGAAAATAGAGAAAGCCTGAGGAAGAAAGGTAACACTTCCCGATAAGAGATGCGTAAGCACTGTGCATCTTATGTTTTGATTCTGCTTTTGGATTAAGGACAGAATGTTAATTAAAAAGTAAAAAGCTCATCTTCTGAGCAGCAATTAATTTGTGTATTGCTCTTCTTTCATCTGTTGAGTCTTTGAATTTTTGAAAACATAAAAGGTGAGAAATATTTCCAAGAGGGTCTTTCTAATTTGCCCTTTCAGTTGATTGTTTTGATCCTTAGGCTACCTGATGCCAAGAAAAAGAACCAGAATTATTAAAAGGAATGTCATCACAAGGTTTTGGTTCCTGGTTGTGGTTCGGGTGACACAGATGTGACTGGCTTTAAGCACATATAATTGCTTATCTGGCTATGCCCAATCTCCATCTGGAGTTGAATGTTTCATTTAGTCAAGATTTCTAGGCAGCAACATAACTGGCTTCATTAGCTTGACTTCTGAGAGCTCCTCTTAAGAGTTATTTTTGTATTCATACAACTTTAATATTTAGGGACAGACTGCACCATTTCTTAGGTGCCAAAAGTGATCACTCAGTTTTTCTTTTTATTAGGTGCTATTTTAGCTTCAAAAATATTTTATTTTTTTATGGACTGTTCTGTGCCTTTGACCCAGTTCTCTTTTTCCTGGGATTTGTGTCCTAAGAGGATGAGGTTTATGATATTAATAATACTTGGAATATGAATGTCTTGCAAATGAAACCAACCGTCTCTGTTCTACCAACACACACACACTCACACACACACACACACACACACCCTACCTCCCCAAATATGCATTATTTGTGTAGTTAAAATGCCTTTGGAGTACCTACGGGGAAAACTTACTTTTTTCTCCTTTTGATCAGAAGGCATGGAGGCGTGGGGGACTCTGCTGGAGTAACCAAGGCCTCCACACTGGCAGACCTGAGCACTGTTGTCTTTATTACTCCTTTCATGCTCGCGGTGGATATGTCGTAAAGGAGGGCCCACAGGCCTTGCAGAAATGGAAGAGCTTGCCATTCACAGAAGAAATGAGCTGTCAACTTCCATCTCCTTGTACTATAATTTGCTACAGCCTGGAAGTGAATAAGTGACAGCTGTTAAAAGGGCTTTAGAATAATTGCAGTTAAAAGCAAAGATAACTATATTATTGACTACCACTTATCCTCATTTTTACTCACAAAAGGACTTAATGTTTGGGGGTCCATAAAATATTTTCAAAATATCATTTGTTTATGACTAGTCTAAAATATTCTTTATGTATTCCACCATTCCATAGTTCCATAGTGGTGTTGGTTTGCTGGCATCTGAAGGAGGGTGCTGTTCTATTGTTGTGACCTGTGACACGGTTGATCCAGGCTGAGGTGACAGGGTCATTTCATCCAGAGGTGCTAGAATTTACAATGTGTGCTTTGGGGCTCTTTGTGAGTTTTAGTTTTAGATTTGAAAAAGTCTCAGCCCAAAACATATCTTTAAATATGCCTCCTTACCTCTCAGCTAATGTAGCATATCACAGAGATGTCATTTTATTCTATAAATTGATGCCATTCTTTGGAAAGCCATAGAGTCAACTCTGTATCCTACGTCATCTCTGATGTTCAAATGGTAAATAATTTGAGCCGAGTTTCTAAAGAGAACCTCCTTAGTGGGCTGAACCACTGTAATGCCTTAGGGCAAAAGTCTCTAACCCCTGGGCCTCGAACTGATATATGGGTCTGCAGCCTGTTAGGATCAGGCCACATGGCAGGAGGTGAATGGTGGAAGAACAAGTAAAACTTCATCTATATTCACAGCCACTCCCCATTGCTTGCATTACTGCCTGAACTCCACCTTCTGTCAGATCAGCAGCTGCATTAGATTCTCATAGGAACACAAACCCTATTGTGAACTGCATGGGCGCTGGATCTAGGTTGCATGCTCCTTATGAGAATCTAACGCCTGATGAGCTGAGATGTTGGGAAGTGGCTGCAAATACAGATTAGCATTAGCAGTGAGGTTTGACTGAACAGAGGCCATAATATTAATAAATCAATTGCATGCAGACATATAAAAATAATAATTTAATAATAATTATTATTCCTTGTATATCACAATGTAATAATAATACAAATAAAGTGCCCAATAAATGTAATGTGCTTGAATCATTCCAAAACCATTCCTGCCCATCCCCAACCCCCCATGCCCCTGGTCCACAGAAAAATTGCCTTCCATGAAACTGGTCCCTGATGCCAAAAAGTTTGGGAACCGCTGACATAGGGGACAGGTTAGTGCTCGCGAAAGTTAGTTTGTGATTTTTCAGTAAAGAAAATATGGACTTTGTTTAGTAATAGGATTTTGGATATAGATCCTGAGTTGATGTTTCTCAGAGTATGGCGTTAAAAATGAGTTAGCTGCCGGGTGCGGTGGCTCACGCCTATAATCCCAAGCACTTTGGATGGTCGAGGTGAGAGGATTGCCTGAGCCCATGGGCTCGAGACCAGCCCGGGCAACTTGGCGGGACCTCATCACTACAATAAATCAAAAAAATTAGCCGGGTTTGGTGGCACTCGCCTGTAGTTCCACCTACTTGGAAGGCTGAGGCGGAAGGATCGCCTGAGCCCAGCAGTTCGAGGCTGCAGTGACCATGAGTATGCCACTGCACTCCAACCTTGGTGACAGAGTGAGGCTACAGTGACCATGGGCATGCCACTGCACTCCAACCTGGGTGACAGAGTGAGACGCCAACTCAAAAAAAAAAAAATGAGTTGGAGGCCAAGCACAGTGGCTCACGCCTGTAGTCCTAGCACTCTGGGAGACTAAGGTGGGGTGATTGCTTGAGCCCAGGAATTCAGGACTAACCTAGGCAACATAGCAAGACCTCGTTTCTGCAAAAATATCTTTAAAAAATTAGCCAGGTGTAGTGGCACTTGGCTGTAGTCCTAGCTACTCAGGAAACTGAGGCAGAAGGATCGCCTGAGCTTAGGAGACTGAGGCTGCAATAAGCTGTGATTGTGCCACTGTACTCCAGCCTGGGCAACAGAGTGAGACCTCGACTCAAAAAATAAATAAAGAAAGAAAGAAAGAAAGAAAAAAAAGAGAGTTATGTTTTAATGCTGGCTTTTAAGAAATAGTTAAATAATTCTTCGTTCCTTTTCATGTGTACAACAGGCACATCAAACCTATGCTTTTATAGGTTTTCTTGTTTAGGATGAGACTAACGTACAATAATTTTAACAGAAAAATTAAGTATAATAGGGTTGGTAAATGGTCTTTGAAGACTTCGAGTCTGGGAAACACTGATTTAAGCCAAAGCTTGGATTTGTCTGTGCCACAACTGAGGCTGGACAAGGACTGACTAGCCAAAGTCTACTTGGTGGTGACCTTGAAACTAGAATCCAAAGAAAATGTTGGTATGTTTGTGAGTAATAACAAGGGTAGCTGACCTTTGTAGTGTTTCCTGTGAACCATGCAAAGTGATTTTAATAGGTTATCTCATTTAGTTCTCACTGCAGGTCTCTGAATTAACTATTAGTATTCTATTTTATGGATAAGAAGACTAGCCTAGGTATCATAGCGAGACCTCATCAAAGTTTAGAGAGAGTGAATAACTTGCCCAAGATCATAGAGCCAGAAAGAGGCCAAGCTAAGGGGAAAGATCCCATCAAAGAAGACCTTGAAGAATGGATCCTTTTGATAGGAGACTAGAAAAGTCTTTGGAACAAACATTTATTGAAAGTTTAAGCTGGTCTCAGTGGCTCAGCCTGTAATCCTGCACTTTGGGAGGGTGAGGTGAGTGGATTGCCTGAGCCTGCGGGTTCGAGACCCGCCTGGGCAACCTGGCGAGACCTCATCTCTACAATAAAAAAAAAAAATCAGCCGGGCATGGTAGTGCGTGCCTGTAATTCCGGCTACTCAGAAGGCTGAGGCGGAAGGATCGCCGGAGCCCAGCAGGTTGAGGCTGCGGTGGCCGGGAGCGGCCACCGCACTCCCGTCTGGGCGACAGAGTGAGACTCCAATCGAAAAAAAAAAAGAAAGTTTAAAAAGTGTGCTAAGCTACTAGGTACCAGGGATCCAGAGACTTTTTCTGGAGACTTTCGTGAATGGTGAGTTCTGTAGCATCAGTGGAGTGGGGGATTTTGTGTAGGACATCCCCAGGGAAATTCTTTGTATATTCACATATTAGAGATTGAGAAGACTTCAGGCAGAAATCAGTTTTCTTCTATAATATTGATGGTTTTCAAACTTATTTAACCACGGGCTCCCTTTTTCTCCAATAAAACCGATTTCATTTTGTAGAACCAGTGTTCTTTGGAGCACCCGTTGGGGGCCTAAGCTATTCTTTTAAACCCGTTTTACACATGGGAAATCTGAGGTCAATGATGGCTTAACCAAAGTCAAAACTAATTGTTGGCAGAGTTTGTATCATTAATTAATTAATTAAATCAACAAATTCAGTATCTACCATGTATAAGACCTGTTGGGAACTAGGAGTACAGCAGTAAACAAGTAGATATAAGAAGGCACATAAATAATTTTTAGACAGCAATCGCAATGGACTGAATGTTTGTGCCCTCCCTCCCCCAATTTATATGTTGAAATCTTAGCCCCCAGTATGATGACATTAGAAGGTAGGGACTTTGGGAGGTGATAGGTCATTGGGTCCCTCATGAAAGGGATTAGTGCCCTTATAAAAGGGACCCTAGAGAGCTCTCAACCTCTCCTTCTGTCATGTAAGGATACAGTGAAAAGTCAGCAATTTGCAGCCTGGAAGAACAGACCCCGCTGGCATCCTGATCTCAGACTTCCAACCTCTAGAACTGTGGGAAATATGTTTCTGTTGTTTATAAGCCACCCAGTGCATGGCACTTTGTTAGAGTAGCCTGAATTGACTAAAAAAACAATAAATCTTTGACGATGGGAAACCCTAGCGTTTTCTGGGTCTTCTCAAGACAGAGAGCATGACTTTTTAATCTTTCATCTTTGTTTTCCCTATTTCTAGTATGGAGCAGCCACAAATTATCTTTAGTAAATGTTGAACAAGTGATGATTTGGAGTCTTTCCCACTGAGTAAAAAAAAAAAGTCAATTTTAATGATAATAATAATAATTGCTATTAGTTTTGCTGTGTATTTCTCTTTGGGAAGTTGAAAACAAAATGTCCCAAGAGATGCCCAGATTGAAGTAGGTCTATTGGTCACCTCTGCTAAGAAGCCTAGTTCCAAACAGCATTGACCTTGAACACTCATTAGAGGGCAGATTATTTATAAAATGAGTAGTGTGTGAAAATCATCTCTATAGGTTTCTCAGCATTGCTAAATCATGTCATTGACTAGAATTTTCAGATCACATCCATATTTTAATTCCTGGGCTTTTGACTATTTTGCTAACATACCAGAACCTTTGAGGCTTACCCAATTTGCGAATATTGACAGATTCTTGAGAAGCATATAGTTTGTTCAGATACAACAGGGATAGGACCCAAAAGCTTATCATCTAGTCAGTCCTTCATGGCTTGAATTTGAAGAAATTGCCAGTGGGTATCGGGCGATCTATCAGTTTTCTGAACTACGCAGCATACTGTGAGATTCTAAATCCCTGCCTGAGAACATGGAGAAGGACTATGAGAAAGATGATAGCTTTCTTTGCATTTATATGATTCAAGCATAGAAAAACTGGCTCTTGTTAGTACAGTGCGAGAGGTCTTTGAATCCCCTGGATTAGAAATTCTGAGCTGCCCAGTTGGTCAGTGCTAGCAGGAAAGGTAAAGAAGGTCAGAGAAGCAAATGGCTTTTCCACTTGCAAATCATTTCCTCCAAGGAATTTGTGGCTGAGGAAGACCATTTTGCCATGGAAGAAATGATGATCTGATGCTGGCATGCTCCTGGGCCTTCAGTTTGCTTTATTATCATGAGAAGTGGGCTCTGCATTCCACAGGGGACTCCCGGCTTCAGAAGGGCTCCTATCCACAGGGTGTAAGGATGACCACCCAACATAACCCTCAGCAAGAACTTGCACACACTTCAGCCAAAGCAGGTTATTTAGTTAAAGGGAAGAGTATTATCAATTCAGAGAGGGGTATTTTAGTGATTAGAAATGTACCCTCTCTGTTACAAAGCACTTATAATTTTTAAAAACGAGAAAGGAGAAATAAGTCAGATACCATCTGTCAAATTCTCTTCTAGGTTTCTTGTGGAAATCTAAGTTTCCCCAAGAGAGTATTTCCCTGAGAAGGAACTGTTTATTCCGCTCTATATGGCTTTATGGATCATAGCAAAATCAGACATTTATATTTGGGGAAAAGAGACAAAGAAATATATATATAAAAAAAGGTTAGGAATAGGAATAGAGGCTTCAAAAATAAAATACAATAGAAAACCAAGTTTTATTTAGCCTCGGAAGTGAAGGCAGAGATTTTAGACATTAAGTAAAGAGACATAGGCTTAATCATATCTGTGCTTTACTGTAGGTTATAAGAGGGATGTCTAATGAAATGATGACATATGTTACTGAAGGAGAATGGAGTTTTTTCCCTTACATATTTTTAAGAAATATCCTGTAATGCAGAAGACTTGGGTGCCCAGTTAAGAGCTTGAGACCTGGAGTCTGAAAGAGCCGGGCTTAAATCCCACCTTCTCAATTTACTACCTATGAACTTTTAAACAAGCTGTGTAATGTTTTTCAATTTCAATTCCTTATCCGTAAAATGGAGATACTAATGCCGATATCTAGACTTTGCTATTCAGTATTTAACAGGCCTGGCTCATAGGGTGTGTCCAATAAGTGGCATCTTTTATTATGAACTATAAGTAGAAAAGTATCTAAATGACTCTCACCAAACCCAGAGAGTCTGAAATGCCCTTTGGAGGTACGTTCAGACTTCATGACTTCATTTAGGATAGCATCATGCTTGTGTGATTTTTTTTGATTCCCAAAGAAGTCTTGTAATCCACCATTACTAGAACACATTTTGGAGTTTTTACAATGAGTTAATGAATTGTAAAACTCTTTTCCTAAATAGGGAGGCGAGTGTTGCTTCCTTCCTCTACTTGTAGACTTGTTTAAGCATTTTAAAATCCATCAAAACATTTACAATCACAAAAGCCATTTGCTTCATGACTAAACAAAATTCCCTAAAAGTCTTGTATTTTCCTGCCAGCAGCTGAATCCTCTAAGAGAAGCAGGAAAACCACATGAGCTTCTCTGTTAATGCTACTGATGTGTTGTGACTTGTTCCAGGTCCCTTAGGCCGAAGAAAAGCACAGATTTTTGGTGGGAGAAAAAAAAAATAAATGAATCAAGCCAACCATATCCAACCTCGTGGCCAGAGAAATGTAAATTTTTTTTGTCCAAACTAACAGAAATAAGACTCAGGGATGGAAAAGACTTTGATGAATAATGCAGACTCATTTCCTCACTGAATTTATTTCTCTGGATGCTATGCATACAATTGGTAATCAATAAATATTGTTTGCATGCCTTGTGAAGCTGTTTCAAATTGGGATGAGGATGAGTCTGGTGATGAAATAGAGGAAAGCTCGTTTTCTTATGCTGGGATTGTCTTTAATCTTGTTAGCCAGATGTTCTAAGCATTAGAGCTAAACAGTCAGACAAAGCCACAAATATCTCAGTTGCAGCATGCAATTGGATTGGGAACTGCATTCTTTAAAGGTCATCATTTGTATGGGGACAGAGGCACCCCTTGTTTGCATTTTGGGAGGATAGGTTGGCTCTCTGGTCACACTCAGTTCCGAAACACCACTGCTCATCATTTTTGGCTCCAGCTCCATGTGGTTTAATCCCACTGAATTTGTAAACTTCAGGCGTAGGGACCAATTTTGACCCATGAAAATGGCTAACCTTTCTGGCCAGCCCTGTCCTGCTGAAGTTTTTAATGCATGGTTGTTTTTATCCCAGTCTGTTGGAAGAACATTTAGGAAAATCCATTGCAATCCCCAGTTTGGATAACACCTACAATTTTCTACCCCTCTTTTTGCAGCTCCATTTGCTGCATATTCAACCCCAAAGATGCCAGGGTTGAACTGATGTGCTAGCTTCAAAACAGACAGGAGTTTAAAAGTTTTGATTATATTCAGAAATCTCCAGGCTTGAGTGTTCTTAGCTTTGATATCGTGAGGACTATCCTCACAGGGAAAGATTTATAGCAGCTGGGTTGAAAGCATTAATTGTGGCCCAAAGGAACCGTGATATTTTGATAAGGTGTTTGAGGAAGTTGTTGCATATAGAGCAGAGTAGATTTCTGAGGCGTGTAAGCAATTTTGAACCCTCCTTGCTGATCATTGCAAAATGGGTGAGCATCAGGAGATCAGAAAATTTATGGCAGGCAAGGTAAAAAGAGAGTCAAATTAATTGAAATAAGAAAATAGGGAAAAAGCTGTTTGAGAGAGAACTTGGCATGTATTTGGTATTTGTGTCTGTTTTTCTCTTGAAATGGGCTGATGTGCTGGCAGAGACTTCTGGCTGTTGTCAGAGATATGAACATCTGTGTTCTTTTGCAGAAAACTCAGAATTCTAAAGTGTTTAGTGGAAATTGTGTAACTCTGCCACTCACTCTGTCTCCTCATTGGGAAGAGGTACTAAGTCTCCACTGCTCAGAGTGTGCTTTTTTTTTTTTTTTTCTTTTTTTTTTTGAGTGGGAGTCTCACTCTGTCGCCCAGACTGGAGTGCAGTGGCCGCTCCCGGCCACCGCAGCCTCGACCTGCTGGGCTCCGGCGATCCTTCCGCCTCAGCCTTCCAAGGAGCCGGAACTACAGGTGCGCGCTACCATGCCCGGCTAATTTTTTGATTTATTGTAGAGATGAGGTCTCGCTTGCCCAGGCGGGTCTCGAACCTGGGGCTCAGGCAATCCACTCACCTCAGCCTCCCAAAGCGCGGGATTACAGGCTGAGCCACCGAGCCCGGCTCCAATATACATTTTTATTAATGGTGGACCACCAGAAGAATGCAGACTCAAATTCAGCAGCTATTTGGTTTCTGTCCTTAAATTCATTGGGAACTCCTCTCGGGACCCCTACTGAATCTATACATACATTGGAGTCAAAGAATCCCTCTAATGCCCTTTGGTTCCAATTATGGGCGCTGTTACCCTCAGCGATTTGATGAAATGCCAACGTGAACGGAATGGCCAATTGGATTAGTGCACAAGTTCCAGTCCACTTGGGCGGCAACAGGTTACGTAGGTTCCTCTTTTCACAGTACTGCCAAACATCCACTCGTGGGATGTGCAGGTTGGAGTAATTATAATTTGGCTCACCAGTGACATTTAGGATATGGGTACAGGTCTCCTACAGGTTTATCTAACTCTTCACCCTGCCTTGAGGCAAGAGGAGTAATTCGTTGTGCCTACTGAGGAGGAATGGATTGCCCTCACATCTGACCTCTGTAATGCAAGAAAGAGCAATGACAAGCTCTTGCAGGTTTCATTTCCCCATGCATCCTTGTCTTGCTATAGAGCCATCATGCAACTCATCCCTGCAGGGTCTGTATCCCATCCAAGAGGAAATGGAAGCACCTGCACCTGTGGCTGCCCTGCATGCATAGCAATTTTTTTTTGTTACCGACACACACAGAAAATTTAATCCATTCAACCCAGGTATTTAAATCCCATATCCTGTCTCAATTTTAAGGGTTTGCCTTAAATCCTTAACTTCAATTATAGTTACTCTTTTGGGATCATTAGGAGGATTGTTATGATCTTGGGGACCTGAGGTTGGCTCAGGTATATTTGAGGTTTCATTCTTTAAACAAAAAAAAATTTTTTTGAGTTGGAATCTCACTCCGTCCCCCAGGCTGGAGTGCAGTGGCACACTCACAGTCATCCCAGCGTCAACCTACTGGGCTCAGGAGATCCTTCTGCCTCAACCTTCCAAGTAGCTGGAACAACAGGTGCATGCTACCACGCCCAGCTAA
This sequence comes from Tarsius wallacei, assembly GCA_963574415.1. Classification (NCBI taxonomy): domain Eukaryota; kingdom Metazoa; phylum Chordata; class Mammalia; order Primates; family Tarsiidae; genus Tarsius; species Tarsius wallacei. The sequence goes on from CAUYQG010103157.1 coordinate 25,560, forward strand.
TTTTTTGATTTATTGTAGAGATGAGGTCTCACCATGTTGCTCAGGCTGGTCTCAGACCTGTGGGTTCAGGCAATCCTCTCACCTTGGCCCCCCAAAGTGCTGGGATTATAGGCATGAGCCACCGCGCCCAGCCCATAGGTTTTTATTTTTGTTTTTTTATTTTTTTTGAGTTGGAGTCTCACTCTGTTGCTCAGACAGGAGTGCAGTGGCTGCTTCCGGCCACCGCAGCCTTGACCTACTGAGCTCCGGTGATCCTTCCGCCTCAGCCTTCCAAGTAGCTGGAACTACAGGCGCGCGCTACCATTCCCGGCTAATTTTTGTTGTATTGTAGAGATGAAGTCTCGCCAAGTTGCCCAGGCGGGTCTCGAACCCGCGGGCTCAGGCAATCCACTCAACTCGGCCTCCCAAAGTGCTGGGATTACAGGCTGAGCCATCGAGCCTGGCCCCCATAGGTTTTTAATATGACATCACACATGGCTTAGGGACCCCAGTGGCTCCTCTTATGTAGCACAGTCATCAATTACCTCATTTATGGGTTTGTTAATGATCTTCCTCCCATCAGGGAGGAACAATTGTTCATCTCCATTCTGAATAGCTCCTAGTTTATTTCTTTTTCTTCTTCTCTAGTGAACTGGGGTCTCAGTACCACTTTAGGTATGTGGGGAATTAGACTTAAGAGTCTGACCTCTTCTTCTAGAGCACCTTTTGTCTGCAAGCCTATTTCCTATAGCCTCCAGGGTGTTTCCCTCTTAGTGACTGTTTACATGCACCACTGCTATCTCAGTTGGGAGCAAGAGCCTTTTTAAGACCTCTTTGATTAATCCCCCACATATTAGCTGTTTTCCCTTACTGTTTGATTGCCTGAGCCCAGCGGTTTGAGACCAGCCTAGGCAACTTGGTGAGACCTCAGCTCTACAATATATCAAAAAATTAGCCAAGCATGGTAGCGCACGCCTGTAGTTCCGGCTACTTGGAAGGCTGAGGCAGAAGGATAACCTGAGCCCAGCAGGTCGACACTGGGGTGGCCATGAGCATGCCACTGCTCTCTTCCAGCCTGGGTCAGAATGAGACTCTAACTCAAAAAAAAAAAAAAAAAAATTGCAGCTAGCTGGATTAACGCAAGTGTCTGTTGTTAAGATCAAACCATCCTTTTCTTTTTCTTTTTTTGAGTTGGAGTCTCACTCTGTCGCCCAGATTGGAGTGCAGCGGCCGCTCCCGGCCACCGCAGCCTCGACCTGCTGGGCTCCGGCGATCCTTCCGCCTTAGCCTTCCAAGTAGCTGGAACTACAGGCGCGCGCTACCACACCCGGCTAATTTTTTGATTTATTGTAGAGATGAGGTCTCGCCAAGTTGCCCAGGTGGGTCTCGAACCCGCGGCCTCAGGCAATCCACTCACCTCAGCCTCCCAAGGCGCAGGATTACAGGCTGAGCCACCGAGCCCGGCAAACCATCCTTTTCTAACAGCATTGCCTAATATTTTAGGATTCAGGAATCGGTCAGCCATCTCCCTGCTTTGCGATTAAGTATGGTCCTGACTTGTTGGGGAGTACTACTAGGGCTCCTCCATAGGTCAGTTTCCTGCTTTCCTCTACCAAAAGGACATGGCTGCCCCTGACTGGATACATTCAGGCTGTTCCTGAGAGAGACAGGGTTGACAAAGGTGGCAGGCTGTCTTTTTCCTCCCGTGTCTGGGAAAGTACCCCTAGGGCCACACCTTGATCTACTGCGACAAACAAGTGAAATGGCTTATCTAGGGACAGAAGAGCCTGGACTGGAGGTGTAATGAGGGTCCGTTTTAATGCCTTTAGAGTTTGCTCTTCTGGAGGCCATTGTAAGGCGTCAAGTTTTTCTTCTAACAGTTGTTTTGTTTTTTTTTTGAGTTGGAGTCTCACTGTGTCGCCCAGGCTGGAGTGCAGTGGCACGCTCCCGGCCACTGCAGTCTCAACCTGCTGGGCTCTGGCGATCCTTCCACCTCAGCCTTCCAAGTAGCTGGAACTACAGGCGCATGCTACCACACCTGGCTGGTTTTTGATGTATTGTAGAGACGTGGTCTCGCCAAGTTGCCTGGGCAGGTCTCAAACCCAGCAGGCTCAGGCAATCCACTCGCCTTGTCCTCCCAAAGTGTTGGGATTACAGACTGAGCCACCAAGCCTGGCCTCTTCTAACACTTTTAAATGTAAAATTTTTGTTCTCTGGGAATAAGACTCAATCCACAGTCAACCCTAAAAACTTCGAGTTCCTTTTTGGTTTTGGGCAGGGCCAGTTTTACTGTCAGCTATTCTTTCTGGGGTTATTCATTGTTTTCCTTCACTAATTAGATGCCCTAGATAAGCCGGGCTGGTGGCTCAGCGTGTAATCCCGCGCCTTGGGAGGCTGAGGTGAGTGGATTGCCTGAGGCCATGGGTTTGAGACCCACCTGGGCAACTTGGCGAGACCTCATCTCTACAATAAATCAAAAAATTAGCCGGGCGTGGTAGCGCTTACCTGTAGTTCCAGCTCCTTGGAAGGCTGAGGCTGAAATCTCGCCGGAGCCCTGTGGGTCAAGGCTGCAGTGGCCGGGAGCGGCCACTGCACTCCAGTCTGGGTGACAGAGACTCCAACTCAAAAAAACAAAAAACAAAAAACAAAACAAAACAACAACAACAAAAATGCGCTAGATATTTAACCTCTTTTTCTACAAATTGTAGTTTATTCCTTCAAATTCCTAACCCCTTTTGTCCCAGAACGTTAAGCACTCTAATAGTAGTCTCTGATACTTCCTTATTTTTCTTTCGTTACTAATACGTCATCCACATATTATAACAGTTGGGTTCCTGCCACAGGTTGAAATTCCTCCAGAACAATTTCTAAAATCTGACCAAATAAATTTGGGGCTTCAATGAAGCCCTGTGGTAGTACTGTCCAGCAGTACTGCTGTTTTCTTCCAGTTACAGGATTCTCCCATCCGAAAGCAAAGAGGTAGGTCTCTGTTTTCGGGGTCTGGGAGCACGCCCAAAATGCATCTTTTAAGTTCACCATATTGAACCATGTATGTTCATAGGGAATTTTGCTGAGGAAAGTTTAGGGGTTAGGGACCACAGGATACTGGGCCTGAACAATCTGATTAATAGCCCTTAGGTCTTGACTAACTAGTAGGTCCCAACAGACTTCCTAACTGGAAGAAAACAGGGTGTTATATGGTGACATACAGGGCATCAGTAATCCATCCCTAATGAGGTCCTCAATCGCTGATTGCAGGCCCCTTCTGTCTTCATTGAGAATGGGATATTGCCTTCTACAAATTATTTCCCCTGGTTGTTTCAATTTAATTTTTTTTTTTTTTTTTTTGAGTTGGAATCTCACTCGGTCGCCCAGACTGGACTGCAGTGGCCGCTCCCAGCCACCGCAGCCTCGACCTGCTGGGCTCCGGCGATCCTTCCGCCTCAGCCTTCCGAGTAGCTGGAACTACAGGCGCGTGCTACCACACCCGGCTAATTTTTTGATTTATTGTAGAGATGAGGTCTCGCTTGCCCAGGCGGGTCTCGAACCCGCGGGCTTAGGCAATCCACTCACCTCAGCCTCCCAAGGCACGGGATTACAGGCTGAGCCACCGAGCCCGGCTCAGTCTCACTTTCTATTGGCACTGAGTGTTCAAAGGGATTTCTGAACTCGTTTCCTGGAAAGTAACATGGTCAGTGACCTGGAAACTACTAATTGAACATGTAAAACTCAAGATATTCTGATGGCAGCTCCATTAGCTTTATCCGCAAGACATTTTTAGAGGAAAGACTTTTGTCAGACTTGGCCTTCTAGTTTTAATAGAAAATTGGGGAGCTTTCTGGATAATTCAAGCCAAAGTTTTTTGTTTCCCCCTCTCCTTTGGAGTTTGAATGATTGAATAATTGCCTCAATTCTCTGCTTCACGTAACTGAGAACACTTGACTCTTCTCAATGCTAATAAAGTGATATTGAGGTTCATGGTTTATGTGTCCAAACTTTCCAGTGTGTGGACTTGTATGCAAGTAAGGCTAATCTCACGCAAAACAGATCACTGCCTTAATTTTGTACTGAAGAATCAACTCCTCTTAAAAGATACAGTTTTCAGCTGGGCTCGGTGGCTCAGCCTGTAATCCCGCGCATTTGGGAGGCTGAGGTGAGTGGATTGCCTGAGCCCACGGGTTCGAGACCCACCTGGGCAACTTGGCGAGACCTCATCTCTACAATAAATCAAAAATTAGCCGGGCGTGGTAGCGCGCGCCTGTAGTTCCAGCTACTTGGAAG